>OOFE01002686.1:26409-85442 GCA_900323365.1 Monocentris japonica | reverse complement strand
TGGGGGGGAGTTCGGGGTGAGCATGACTTAATCCATAGGCCATTCACTATGACGCTTCTGGATTCATTTGTTGTGTATCATGGAAACGCTGTCATGTGTCACTCAGGCTTAAGGTTACTGTAGCTGGCTACTGTACTGACTTAAAGAAATGTTGGGCTGGATGAATCCCTTGGGCCTGGTCAGATCTCACCACAACTTTGCATTCCAGGGTTGAAGAGAGCTATCTTGATTCCTACAGGCCCAGTCATTGGGCCAGAGCTAGAGAACCAATGTGTCCATTTTTGGTCAAAATGAATGGGTTTGCCATATGGAATACAAAGTACTGTAGTAGATGAAGGTTTTTCTCTGATTCATCCCCACAAAAGGCTTAGCCCACAATATTATCCCAAGCTATATGTGGCACAACAAAGTATATTACTGAGTCAAAATTATATTATTGGTCCACCCATATGCTGAGACCTAGGCTACTTACACACGATTAGCCTACGTCATGGAAACATTCTCACACAGTTGTGAAAGTGTGACAGAAGACGACCCGTTACTTCTGCTTTCTGTATCAGTGGGTTATTTTTACTGACTCTGGCCTGACACTACTCAAGCCCATTCTGATAAAAGCTAGCTTGTTTGCTATGACTAAACATGGTCCCTAGCCAGTCCTTTCATGACAGTCTTCAAATTTAGTCTTCTGTGCATTCCTCAGCAGTTAAATGAATTCTTGTGTAATGGAGCCTTCTACTGAGTATGTGTTGTTTCTTTGTGCAGGTGCATGAAGGCCTATCTCCCAGCTCTAATGGTAGCAGCTAGTGTACATCACCTGTGAGAGGATCATACTGCCTCCCCCTTCAGCATGACAGAGGTCCAGGTAAGACAGACCTGTGGTTTACAACCAGCTCTACACGTCAAGGCACAGATATACAGTAATATATTTTACATGTCCATCTAATAATTTGTTAAACATCAATTCACTAACATGCGGTGTGCCCTTTTCCCCTCAGACTCCATGGCCACAGGGCACAGAGTGTGTGGCCAGGTACAACTTCAAGGGCACCACAGAACACGACCTGCCCTTTAGCAAAGGAGATGTATTGACTATTATTGTGGTCACAAAGGTAATGTGTCTCTGACAGGGCAGGTGCTATGGTTTTAGAGAGATAGAATTAGCCATATTAGTCCATATTTATATTTATGCATTTTAGGGTTTGGTGATATTTTCTGTTTCAGGACCCAAACTGGTACAAAGCTAAAAACACTGCAGGTCGTGAGGGAACCATTCCAGCCAACTATGTTCAGAAAAGGGAAGGGGTGAAGTCTGGAGGCAAGCTGAGTCTAATGCCGTGAGTACACAGATTAGTCCTGCCCTTATGCTGCATGAATCAATAAGTTACCAAGGCATGGAGGTTCTGCTGCACCAAGGCCCATTTGCGTAAGTTCATTTTAAAAAACAAATAGGATTACCCCTATATATATCTGGTAGATCCCTATGTCACAGCTTACCACCCTATCAGCTTTGTGCACTGCCTCTAGCTATGGCTAAGATAGTCTGAGTTTACCCTCTGCCTATGGCTGTGTGGTTGCTGAAGGCAGATGGCCTATTTGTCGTGGCAGCGACGCCGTTGTTATGTGAATGTAGACCACAGTTGGGCCGGGCTGACTTGTAATTGCAGTGCACTTGTGTCTGTTTCCAGCTCAGCTGTGTGTGAACTCTGCACTGCTTCCTGTTGACTGAAGTAGTGTCAAAAGTCTCCCCATTTGTCCACATGACTGTTTTCTCTGTGTGTGTACGTGCATTTGTGTTATGTTTATACACTTGGGTATTTATTTACAAATTTAAGATTGTGATACCTAAAATTATCCTTAAATTCCCAGGGATATGATTAGTGTTGGTGACAGAGCTGCTGTGGTGTGTATTAACTGGTGTATTGATCCCATGCTGTACCTCTTCCCTACCGCTCCCAGATGGTTCCATGGGAAGATAACACGGGACCAGGCAGAGCAGTTGCTATACCCTCCCGAGACAGGCCTATTCTTGGTGCGAGAGAGCACCAACTACCCCGGTGACTACACCCTGTGTGTGAGTTGCGATGGCAAAGTGGAGCACTATCGCATCATCTACCACAACGGCAAGCTCACTATTGATGATGAGGAGTATTTTGATAACCTCATGCAGCTGGTGGAGGTAAGGGATACTTTTAAATATAGCTATTGTTGTTCGTTCTATTGCTAGATTTCATTGGTCTACTGCATGTATGCTTTATTTTACTGTTTTAGAGTCCTCAAGTGAATGTGTTACCTCATAGCCCACATACAGTTCCTGGAACAAATAATGAACAGGAAGTGTCAAAGAGGAAGAGTGAGCAGTCTCAAAAAATGGCTCCTTCTCCTGTGTGAAGTACTTATTTTGAAGAGCATATTCATCTAACCATTCTAGGCTATAACTCTGAATATGACTGACTTGAGGGGAAACTATCCAAGTTGCACATACTGGCTTTTACTAATTTGTCCATACAGCCCTCTATTGGTCACTGTTAAGTACTGCTCAGAATCTTGTTTCTGAAGTGTCATCAGTACTGTCAGTGTTTCCACTCAGAATCTTAATCTTCACTACTTTGCTTTCTTCTGTCCTCCTGTGTGTACGAAGCACTACACCAAAGATGCGGATGGCCTGTGCACCAAACTTATCAAACCAAAGGTGGAGGAGGGGACAGTGGCTGCTCAGGATGAATTCTCCAGGAGTAAGGCTCAGTTTATCAATACTTTACAAGACATACACTACATGGCCAAAAGTATGCGGACACCCCTTCTAATTCGTGGATTCAGCTATTTCACACACCTCAAACACTGGCAGTAGAATGGGCGGAGGA
This sequence comes from Monocentris japonica, assembly GCA_900323365.1. NCBI lineage: Eukaryota > Metazoa > Chordata > Actinopteri > Trachichthyiformes > Monocentridae > Monocentris > Monocentris japonica. The sequence goes on along the minus strand of OOFE01002686.1, from coordinate 82,581 downwards.
GGAATAATGGTCTGGGGCTGTTTTTCATGGTTCGGGCTAGGCCCCTTAATTCCAGTGAAGGGAAACCTTAACGCTACAGCATACAATGACATTCTAGACGATTCTGGATGAATTGGAACGCCGGCTGCGAGTCAGGCCTAATTCCCCAACATCAGTCCCCGACCTCACTAATGCTCTTGTGGCTGAATGGAAGCAAATCCCAGCAGCAATGTTCCAACATCTAGTGGATAGCCTTCCCAGAAGAGTGGAGGCTGTTATAGCAGCAAAGTGGACCAACTCCATATTAATGCCCATCACTATGGGATAAGATGTTGGACAAGCAGGTGTCCCCATACTTTTGGCCATGTAATGTACAAGCAAGTCATTGTAACCTATTTGTTGATGAGAGGAAATGATGAGCATAGATGGGCCTATTATGTCTTAAAGGTCAATTGCATAACCTCTCCTCTACATCTGACCCACAGGTGGCTGGGCTCTGAACATAGAGGACCTCAAGCTCCTCCACGCTATAGGAAAAGGAGAGTTTGGAGGCAAGTTGCCTTGGATTCACATGCACAGCTTTGTGTGAATGGAGTTTGGTGCAGTAAAACCTTATGAATCCAACCTGAGAATTGAGATTGCAGATTCAGTGAAATGTTTGGCTGACAGAAATACATCTTAATATCAGGTCAATACATGTTATAACTATAAAACATACCTATTCCCTAATGCCCTCTATGGTGTAAATATAGATTCAAATTCTTTCTCCGATCAACACGGACGTTTGAACATTTGTAAACAATGAAGAGGACGCACTGTGTTTTCACATTACTGAACATTTAAGTTGTTATGCATGTTAAGTTAACATTTTGATTGGCTAGGGCTTAGATAAATAGGATTTCACTGATAGTTCATAAAAAAAACCTTTTTTATTCTGTTTGTGATCCTTTCAGATGTCATGGTGGGAGACTACAGAGGGGCTAAAGTAGCTGTGAAGTGCATAAAACACGATGCTACAGCACAGGCCTTTATTGCAGAGGCGTCAGTCATGACGTATGGAAAATGAAATATTTTGTCATATTGTTTCCTGGCAAACTGTGTGAATAGACACTAAGTAACATGCCTATGTGTGCTCTTCTCCTTCTGCAGGCAACTACGGCACAATAACCTGGTGCAGCTGCTGGGAGTGATTTTAGAGGAGAAGGGAAGTCTCTTTATAGTTACTGAATACATGGCAAAGGTAGGTGGGTGGCAGTCTATCTGACCATCTGATCATTTGTAGCCATCTCCAACATTGTCTCCTCTTATTTGTTGTTGTTTCTTTCAGGGCAGTTTGGTTGACTATTTACGCTCCAGAGGCCGGACAGTAATTGGTGTGGATACTCTCCTTAAGTTCTCACTGTGCGTATGGCTACATATCAATTATATGAAGACTGACCATGTTTTTTAGTATTATTAGGAAATGTATAAAAGGCACATTTGAGCCCAAAATTGTATGTCAGTCTGAAGGCAAAGGTTCTTCAGGTGGTGACCTTTCTTTTCCTTTTCTCTACAGAGATGTCTGTGAGGCCATGGAGTACCTGGAGGCCAAAGCCTTTGTCCACCGAGATCTAGCAGCCCGAAACGTTCTGCTGTCAGAAGACAACGTTGCCAAGGTCAGTGACTTTGGTCTGACCAAGGAGGCCTCTTCCAGTCAGGATACTGCTAAGCTGCCTGTGAAGTGGACCTCACCAGAGGCCCTTAGAGAAAAGGTACACTTTTGTTTAGAAGGACCATTGCCCCGTTGTTTGCTTTGTTATATACAGTATAACCAAGCCACCATTACATGAAAGAAATAATTATATATCAACACTTACATGCATCTTTCCCCTTTGATTAATAGAAATTTTCCACCAAATCAGATGTGTGGAGTTATGGTATTTTGCTGTGGGAGATTTACACCTTTGGCCGAGTGCCTTACCCAAGAATTGTAAGTAACTTATTACATCTGTATATACAGTATGTACCATCCATTCATTCACAAGCTGCTCTTCCCAGTCCTTATACCTACCTTAAACTTATACCTGAGAGGGTGTTGTTTATTTTGACGCAGCAGAGTACTATTAGCCACACCGAAGTACACATGATGTCTTCAAGGGTATTATGGCTTTTACTTAACAGATGCCAATGCATCTGTCTCAAAATAATGTACATATATATAAGAATTAAAAAAAAGGGTTTGACAAGAAAGACTGCGAACTGGCTTGCTGGTTATTGCAAGAAATAGTAAAGCAAAAATTCCTTTTCTGATTAAACAAAAACGTATAGCCATGCTTTAATAGCGTTACCAGCATGGGTGGAATGAATCTTTAATCAGTCACATTGCTTGCCTGAAATTGCCTGTATGATACAGTATAGATTGATCACACTAGTCATTCTAATTTTGTCATGGTGTGTTTGTCTGTCTACTCTGTACTCTTTCTACCACCAACTTTATACTTTTCCATTATGTAGCCATTGAAAGATGTAGTGCCTCGTGTGGAGAAGGGATACAAAATGGAATCTCCAGATGGCTGTCCTGAGGTGGTGTATAACCTCATGAATCAGTGCTGGAACCTGGATCCTGTTGCTCGACCAAGCTTTCATATGTTAATAGAGATGCTACAACATATCAGCCAAGGACCACTACTAGTGAAGAGAAAAAGAGAGGGGACTGAAATGAAATGACTTACCTCTCAATGTCATTTGGACCATAGCCTGAGAAAAGAAATAGTTCTCAAGGACTGCAATCACCCCCCGACCCCCCATTATTTTGCAAGGTTCACAACTAATTTTGTTCATTTGCTTTCCCAAATGTCAGTTCTCTGTTAAAATTGTCAAAATTGCTGTTTTTTATTGTCATCCCTCACCTCAGGGTGTGCCAGCTCTAGTACTTTTTGATTATTGACTAGTAGGGCAATGTGTTCTCCATATCTCTCTGTACTCTGTTATCATGTCATGTAGTAGGAGTGAATGATTAACTGTCATATCAGTGAAGTGCATCCTCTGACCACAGTGTTGACCTAGCTCCACAGTGCCTTGACTTTTTTTATATTTTTTTATGTCATATTTTGTGTTGATATCCTTGGTCAATGGCAGCTTTTCATCTCATAAGCTTGTGGAAAATAATATCATTTGACTAAATTGACTCAATTCATGGTATCTATGTAAAGAGGAATGATTGATGTAAATTAAAAAGGGAAAAAAATAAATTTTGGACAAATGGCATCTTTATTATTGATATATTAAAAATGGTAGCTGCATAATGAATACAATTACCCAAGTAATTGAGTTCAATAAACCCAATATCTGAGTTCAATAAATAGAATTTTATCTTAACATGGATTGGCCAATCTGTCAAGATTTTGTATGAGAAGATAGGCCATTTATTCATTTTATTGTGCTGCCATTTTCACCAATAAATCATTTGAAAACATGGACTAACAAGACTTTGTAGTTTTTCGCCATAACATTTTAGTGGCCTTCATTTACTCCAGTAAAGTCTTTTGGCCAGTAACATTAAGTAGTGGAACCATTGTTAAATAATCTATTTAAAGGGGGACTTATTTCATCACTGCACTTGGTGCCACGGGGAAATGTAGACTGAAAACAAGGCGTCACCCCCCAGGCAACCCCTCACGGCTGGAAGGACCAGCTTTGGTTTATGAGGAATGGATAATGAGGCTGATGTATTTTATCGGGAGCTGCCAAAAGTGGTAAGACGGCTATATAATGAAAAATTGTTAGCAGAAGAGGAAGGAAGGAAATGCACTTAATGGAATGCACTTAAAAGCGTCTACAAAATGACTGTAATGTAAGTCGGAGTTTAGAAAGAGTATTGGATTTGTGATACTTGCTAACGTCAGCGTTTTATACGTCATCCAGGAGCTTCATGCCCACCTCAATGGATCTGTCAGTTTCCAAACCATGGAGAAGCTTATCACCCGCAAACCGCATCTCAATATTGAACATAACATGACAGCTATTCGTAGTGGCCAGCGGAGAACACTGGATGAGTGCGTATCTGTCTGGGTTTGTTTTTTTTTTTTTTTGTCTGAGTAGCATTTGAATTTACGGAAGACTGATAGGGCCACACAGTTTTTCCCCAGCACACGAGATTTTAATCCAGGAAACTTTGAAATCTCATGTTTTGGCAGAAACAACAACAACAAACTTGGCCCTATCCGTCTTCCGTATGAATCCGAATAGCTAGCCGAGTCTTATGAATGCCTGCAATCTGTGGATCTAATGGTTGATTGATTCGTTCATGTATTCATTCATTCAGTGATGGGGACTCGATCAAGCAAGTGAAAAGAATGGGCTTTGTATCAAATGGGAAGCAAAGAAACAGTATTCAGATAGTAAAAGCAGACAGACAAAATAAGGGGCTTTGGTGAATGAACCTACACAGATTGTGAATATGTTCATCCTGGACCATGTGAGCAAGCACATCCCCAACAAGTTGTGTATGTCTGCAGATGTTTTCAGGTCTTCAAGGTCATCCATCAGTTGGTGGATACCGAGGAGGATATCCTGATGGTAAGAATTATGTCTGCAAAACACTAAACTCAACTTTTTCTATTTCTGATGGTTTTTTTAGCCCAGGTTCAGCGTATAAACAACAGGTGCTTCGGTCTTTCTGTCTAGGTAGCCAAAGATGTTATCAGCGAGTTTGCAGCTGACGGTGTCAAATATTTAGAACTGAGAAGTACACCAAGGGAGGAGCCAAACACAGGCAAGATAGAGCCTAATAACTTTTACACCATGGTGCCTTCACGGTTGTTTTAAAGTTATTAAGATTACAAACTTTTGTCTAATTGTTAGGATTGACAAAAAGGAGATATGTTGAAACAGTCGTCAGAGCCATCCACCAATGTAAAGAGGAGGGAGTGGATATTGATGTCCGGTAAGTTGACAATGCTTCTATTGCATGCATTTATCTGTGGTGCCTGGCGTGATTCTACTGACACACTCCAGTCAGTTGCTCGGTAGTAAAAATACATCATATTTTTACTGCATGTTGATCCATCACTTGAATGCTATCGATAATAATGCATGATACTAAAAGTGGCCATGTCTTCAAGGTTCCTCCTGGCTGTTGACCGCAGGAATGGGACTGAAGTTGCCATGGAGACTGTGAAGCTGGCTGAAGAGTTCCTGCTGTCCACTGATGGTTTGGTGGTGGGATTGGACCTCAGTGGGGATCCAACGGTTAGTCAGCCAGTTTGGGCTTGTTGCTTATTGTGTTGCCATACATCACGTGTTAACTTGGTTTTCATTCTAAGGTGGGCCATGGCAAAGATCTACTTCCTGCCCTACAGAAGGCCAAGAACTGTGGCCTGAAGCTAGCACTGCACCTCTCAGAAGTATGACCATAACATTGTTACATCATTAATGTCTTAAATCACATCATCTGCATTTAGAGGTTGCTTTGCCATTACAATAAAAATGTTTCAGGTCCCAGCCCAGTTGGAGGAGTCAGAGTTGCTCTTGAATCTTCCTCCTGACAGGATTGGCCACGGCACCTTTTTGCATCCTGAAGTGGGTGGGTCTCAAAAACTTGTTGACCAAGTGGTGAAGAACAACATACCTCTGGGTAAGACTGAGATGAAAAACACACTGGTCTGCACCAATATGTTTTCCTGTCACCTGGGTCTTGATTTCCAAACCATCTTTTTCTTGTAGAACTATGCTTGACATCTAATGTCAAAGGACAAACTGTGTCATGTTATTCCAAACACCACTTCCAGTACTGGTACCAGTTGGGACACCCAAGTGTGATTTGTGTAAGTTTCCTGTCTGCGCAATTGACCTCCACTTCCACAGGCTGTGATGCTCTTTTAGAAGCATTTATTCTAAATGTTTACAATTACTGATCAGTGGTTTTTGGTCAACCTTTTTCAAGAACAAAACATTTATACGTAACCTTAGCTTTAGAACATACTTCAGAAAAGTTAACAAAAGATTTTTATTCTTTCCTGTGTTACAGACTGATGATAAGGGAGTCTTCTGTACTGACTTGTCTCAGGAATATCAGCTGGCAGCTTCCACATTTGGTCTCAGTCATGAAGCTATATGGAAGCTCTCCCAGCAGGCCATAGACTGTACCTTCGCACCAGAGACCGTGAAACAGCAGCTGAAGCAAAGGTGGATAGAATTACAGCCTCAAGTGTTACAGTGACACATCAAATGGAGCTCAAAGCCAAACATATACCTCAGGTTTTCTGATTTAAAAAAAAAAAAAAAAAAAAAAAACTGTCCATGAACGTTTTTACAGCTTTTTCCCATAAATCATTACCTATTAACTACGATGGAACTGTAAACTGTAAAAAACAAATAGAAAGTAAATCAATCTCGTTTAGTACAACTATTTGTTTTTTGTCTAGATTCTGATGTACAGTATCCTGTGTATACCAAACCACAAGAGGCAGAGTGGTATTGGGCACTATGGAAAAAAAAAAAAAAAGAATGTAGCACACTCAGCATTAGAAATAAGAGCAACAAACATGTTTGTTACCATATAATAAAGAACATTCTTGTGAATTCTGGCACAGAACACATGAATTGACATCTGATTTTTAGGGTGCTCTTCAATATCTGCGAGTCCGTTTATTCCTTTGGAGATGTTCAGACTTCTCCATGTTGGTGCTGTGTACTGACAGTCTTATTGCAGCACTGCTTATTGTCATGGCTTCTTTCCAAATTTGCTTTTCTTGTCCCTATTCTTGAATTTGCCATGCTGCATGTCTTTCTTCTTGAGTTTGCCTTGCTGTTGATCGCTCTGGTTTGCTACGTGGTTTCCCCCATCCAATTTCCTCTTCCTGTCGCTGTTGGGAGTGGGACAACTTTACAATCATAGATTTCTCCAACAACCATGCACTGTTTATAGAGATTCTGGGTGTCACTGTACCTCTTAATGCTGATGATGGCGGTGTTCCCTGCCTTCTTCAACACCTGGTCCCATTCCTCATCATCTCCACGAATCTTATACCTGGAATGACAAAAGAAAACAATGCAACAATAGAGGACATTGGCCTGTCACTTAAATGAAAAATACCTCCACAAATATTAACCAAGGCCACTCTCCCTCCCTCATACTCACTCTCCAAGGTCCATCTCCTTGACTTTCTCTATGTCCTGCTTGTGCTTCTCCTCGAACTCTGTAGCTGCCTCATTCTGATGAGGAGGGAAAAGCCAATTCATTTTTCTACATATTCTCACAAAGACAAATTATTAGGTCTGTCATGTACCCTGAAAGTGATCAGACAACATACCAGATCATCATTAAGGCTTCGGACAGTAGGCTCAATGTCAACGTCTTTACAAGCCACCATCTCTGCCTCAATAGCTTTTTCTTGGATGCTGCTGAAGATCTGAGACAGCAAAGGCAACAATAAATTACTGAAATCTAAATTGTCACTATGGTCTTAATACGTATGTTGTGTGACTTTGTTTCTCACTATAACATCCTCTTTACCATGTTTGCCAAAAGATTATGATTTCAAAAAGTATTGTCAACTCACATGCACAAATTTGCGGATGAGGCGGTTGAAGAGGCCCATGAGCTGAGAGCTCGGGAGCTCAATTTCCTTCTCCAGTTGGTCCACTGACTTGTGCTGCAACCCCACACCCAACAATAATGCCTGGGCAGGGACACAAACTATCAACATCTAGGAACCAAGAGCTTGTTCACAGTCAAAAAAATGGAGACAATGGGAAACTTACACATTGTGCTGCCGAGAGGGAGACATCACCCAGCTGCTTGAGGAAGTACAGGCGGGCCACGGTTGGGATCAGGTCCATGATGAGGTGGTAGTCCACCATACTCCTTGAATACAACTCCAGACGTTTGAGGTCATATGGGCTGAAATGGACTGCAAGCTCAGAGCTACTAAGCGCTGTGGAGGTCAGAGACAAGTCGGGTTAAGTGAGCTGATATGGAGGTTTGATCAATCTACAGTGGATAGTATAAGAGTCTTACTGGACGTCTCATCCTTGGTGTTCTTGTTCTGCAGGATGTTGAGCGCCATGCTCGGCTTAAAGCTGCTGAACTGGTAGGAGAGCAGAGACAGGAAGCGCCGGCGGAAGTCTGTGGAAAATAAAGATACAAACTGTTCAGGTGAAGTATTATGGGGTTAAACAAATGTGCTTTCTGGAGGTAGTGCAGCAAGAGTTGTGTAACAGTAGTGGATGCTGACCTTTCCAGAAGGCAGACAGCCACTGGCTCTGCTCTGGGGCTTCATCTGTATTCAGCTCCTTCAGCATCACACAAGAGTGCTCCCCTGTCAGGTCATTCTAGGTACACACACAAATTCAGTATGTGACAACAGCAGATTCAATACAATTACAAACTTTTCAGTAAAACATTTAAAAAAAGTCACTTTTTCCCCACTTACGGGAGTTTGTCTTAAGTAGACTGGGGTATAACTGGCTTTCTTCCAGAACCTGTCATGTTGCAAAAAGAGCACTGTTGACATTTCATAATAAATCTTCAAAAATCTTGACCACCCCATATCCAGGGACACTCACTTGAGCAGCTGGGAGGTAAGACCATAGCAAACTCCTAGATAGTCCAGCCTCTCTGCCCTTCTCTCACTCAGCTTCAGCAGTAGAGGAGGGAGTTCCTTTCTAGGAGTGAGCACCTCTTCCAGAAGACTGACAGCCTGGACAACCAATGGCAACAACAGGGCTACCATCAGTCACAACAGTACATTGGAGAACAAAATATATTTTGAATATGAGCGGAGCCTAATCTGCCAAGAGTTGTATTTCTATTCAAGTTACACTGCATGGGAGGTAGTGCTGTCTCCCAAAGGATGACTAGTATATTACCTCACTGCTAACAGAGGTAATCTCACTGTTAGATGTGCGTGTGTTCTCATCCAGGGTAGGGAACTTGCCCTCATAGTACATCTGTAGCAGCTGGAGAGCTCTGGAGCCATAACCCATCTGTTGGACGGTTTGACACAAAGTTACACACATGCAGATGGAGTAAACCAGCTGGAACAGCCTCATGGTCAAATTCTTACCCCCTGGTAGTCCGGGTTGACAGCGATTCGCACCACTCGGCCTCCAGAGAGACTGCCAAACTCTGGGTCTTGGAACTGCAAAGAGAAGAGTGGAGGATTCATGAGAGCTGTGTGAAAACATCAGCTGTGAACATTTTGTAAAGAACTATGTGCTCAGTGTGTACCTGTTCTGACACAGTCCAGGGAATGAGGTCACCAGAGGCCTTCTTTCCTCTGGAAAGACTGTTAAGGATGGACTGACGTGATATCTCCCCCTCCAGACACACCTGAAGGATAAAAGGAGGAATACTAAATCAAGTCTAGAAACAGGTTTGTCAGAGTGCTTTACAGAAAACAAATAACATAAAAACAAGGATAATTAAAATAAGAGATAGAACAGGTACATCAAACTCCCAGAAATGGTGTGTGTGTGTGTGTAATAAGTGAATGGCAGACTATGGGGAAGTAAACAAAGAAAGGAACACCTCATTTGGTGGGTGTTAAGGTTGTAGGCTGTGCTGAATAAGTGTGCCTTTATTCTCGACTTATGGGGCCACTATAAGAGAAGGCTCTGTCCCCAACTGTTTTCTTTCAAATGCATAGAATGACAAGGGGTCAAGCATAAAACACACACAAAATTACTTGAGGCGTTGCAAGTGTCTTACCTGCACCACAGCCAGGACCTCCGGTAGGGAATTCTGTGTGGGAGGGACAGGGGGCAAAAGGCAGAAGAGGTGATGGGCCGGGGCATCTGACAGCATCTGGAGGTCGTTGGGGGAATTCTGGAGCAAGAGAAATGATAAAAGTCAACAAATACACAGGCAGAGGGGACAGCACTGTCTGTAGGACATCACAAATGTGGTATGTGTGTGAAATGTGAATTCTTGGATTAAAAATCTCACCTTGTAGTGTGATGCCACGTAAAGGGCCATCAACCTCTGCAGGAAGGCCTCAGATGCCTTGTGGTAACAGAATAGAGTATCTCTGTTCACATAATATCTGGACAGTCACGGCTAAGGACAACAGCAGAAGAAACTGCTATAATTTATCTTAAGACTTAAGCACCGTCTGCACTATAACTTTGCTATGTTCTTTAAAGCCAATAAAAGGATACAGGTCACAGGTCTGAGGGAGGGGACAGCCAGAAATGAGCCTGGGAATGCTCAGACAGTCCAGACAGAGCAGCTCATTCAGCCACTTCTCTACAGGGTCTCCTGGGGCATAGCGAATGGACTCGTGCAGCGAAACCTCATAAAGAGAGCGAGCTGTATAAGAAAGACAAGAAAACACTGGTTAGTCAGATGTGGCAATGTACTGTATAAACATCTGTTGTAAACCACTGATAGTTGTAATAGTTTGCTGAAGACTGGGAGAGCTACCTGCTGCTAGCCTAGCTGTGTTGGTGCTCCTGTTCTCTGCGGACATGCTCTGTTGGCTGTCTGCACTCTGCTGTCTCAACTGCTGAATCAGTTTGAGGGACAGAGAACGTCCTGTGCCCTCATACCTGCACAGATGAAGGGAAGGAGCAGTCAGAAACACACCATGCTCATTATGTTTGACAGTTTTACATAACCACATTTGTTGACAACAAAAAATGCTACTAACCCATTGATGGTGGAGGCCATGAAAACCAGATAAGGTCCCAGCAGGCTTTTAACCAAAGGAAGAGGGATGGCTGCAGCTTCATCAATGACCAGTAACTCAGCCTGGCCGAGCTTCACTGCATCACCTGGGTGGATGTACTGGTAGGCAGAGGTCACCAATCATAAACACAGATTAGATAGGTTTTTACCATTATGCATGACAGTGGGGAGTTGGTGACTTGAAGCTGGTCTTTTACCTGAATAGTCTGCCGATGCTCTTTGAAGATGTTCACGCGCACCACTGCTTTGTTGAACTCTGGATTCAACGACTGGATGATTTCATAGTCAAGATGCTCCTACAAATACAAAAAGGGATATATGAGGTGGCATGTGTTCATGACATGAACACAGTCAGATAAAATGGTGGTGCCCAGGCAGCGTACCTGATACTGTAGGGCATCAAAGCCTTTGAAGATGAATTCAAACATGGTGTGGAGGTTGTCTGGGCTCGGTGACGTTACAAAGATATTGGAGTAGCTGTAAAGAAGGTCAGGTCATCAGCAACGATGAGAGCTAGTATAATGGACAAATTTGAGACATTTATATGATTGTCTAGATATGTTAAAACTAATCTGTACCCAAAAGCCACAGCTCCAGCGACAGCCAGCCCTAGTGCTGCAGATTTGCCTCGTCCACGGGCAGCAGTCAGGGCCACGGTGCTCCTCAGGGTCTTCTCTGAGATGGCCTCAATGAACTTCAGCACTGCCTTGGCCTGGAGGACATCACAAACATTGCAAATTACATTCATCAGGACTGACATGAAATATAGCAATATTTGGTGTTTCAGATTTATCAGGAATGCTGTCCTGACCCTTGCCCCTTCTACTACTGTTTGCTTCTAATCTTGGTGATCTAGGAATTTAAACTTATTTCACTGGTGCACTCATTGAAAATCACATTGGATAAGAGTTCAGCTAAATGCCTAAAATATAAAAAGATTTTTCTCTAGCATCTGAGAGCTCCTAACCTGGTCCATGGTCCTGCAGCTGTCCACCAACACACCCACAGGCTGAGTATCCTGAAGGGACTCCTTTAGATCCTTCAGCTCCTGTTCTAGTGGAGAGAGACCATCCTCCTGAAGGAGGTAAGAGAATTGGTCAGGGATCAGTGAGGGTATAACCAACAAGTCAGTGAATAGTGCCTTCTGCCTTTGTTGCTATAGAGCTCAGCTGTGCATGTACATACCTGAGTCTTAGGAGGAATAGGCTTTATATTTGCCATGTGGCTGGAGACGGGCAGGATGTTGAGTTGGTCATCAATGACAACACATGTCTTGCAGGATGCAAGAGATAGGATGAACCTGGAATCAGCAAAAACAAACTTAATCATACTATCACATTTTTTCCCCACTTAACCTATTTCTGAATATTCCAAATACCCATAAAACCCAGAAGAGAAACTACCTCTCATTGAACCTTCCCACCACATCCTGATGAGCCTCAGTCCTGTATCGAGAATGTACATCCTGGAGAAAAAGCAGCCACAGCGATCTTCAGTCATCTGTCTTACACAGACAGCCCGAAGAGGATGACATGCATTGAGATGGAACATTGTATAGACTTACCATAGTCATAGTGTACAGCTGCTTGAGGGAGTTCATTGTCCTGAGCAATATAACCACTATACCGCCACCTTCAACAGTTTCGACAGTTCTAGCCAGGAGATTGGGTGTGAGAGCTTCAAAATCCTGTGTGACAATGAGAACAAATACAGCTCAAAAACACCCTAGAATCAGATATGTTGACCAAAACAACTTAATACTATTAGTAAGTGTAAGACTCACCTGTAGGATGCACATGCCAAAAGTGTTTCCCAGGATCTTATGTGTCTCATTGTAGTAACAGTAGCGGATGTTGGTTGCAGCGATAAAGAGCTCAAATGGGTCGTCCTGCTTCAGGTTCAGAGTGCCCGTTTTAATCTTCTTTTGGAGCAGTCTCATGCGCTTCTTTCGATTGCTATTCATGACATGTGACAGCACAACATCAATCTCTCACCTTGCAATACTATGAATTGTGAACAACACATTTTTTGTGAATGTGCTGTTTATATTCACCTGCTAAATCCAAGTTCTTTTTTGTAGCACCAAAGTACAGAGGGTCGTGCTCTGACGGTAGCTTTAGACAGCATATGATGCAGAATGACAACCTGTATGAGAGGAAGTGAGTGAGCGCAAGATTGGGTTGGTGCTCGGTGCAATGTGGCTCCTCTGCTGCATAAAAAGCACATTTCTATGGAGAAACAGAGCACAGTAAAAGGATCCATTTACCTGGTCTCTCCCGCGATCTCCCACCACAACGAACATGGTGCGATGCTGCAGAGCGACACCATTCTCTATCTGAACGCGAATCCGATTGTCCACCTTCTTGCGAACTGTTGCCATCGTCTCTCTGTCGCTGAGAGAAAACGTAGCAACGTTAATGTTAGTAGCAGATCGCAGAAATAGCTGACGAGTTAACTGAGAGCAAATGAGCCGCGCAGTCCCGTACATGAACTGCTGTCAAGAAGGTTCACAGATAGTATCAAACTGTTTTGAGTCAAAACAAACGATGGAGTGGCCAGCTAAAACCTAGCTAGACTACGGGGAGAGAAAAAAAACATACCGTACCCTTTCCAAACTGTTTACAATGAGTCTTGCGGTACAGACAAAATTGCCTTTACTTAATCCTCATAAAAATCCAACGTCGTTAGCAAAGACAAGGCATACGGAATTTACATGCCAGCCATCATGCTGTTGATACTCACGTGGAGACACCAGCAAACCGAGGACCCCGATGTGACGTCAAGACTGTGCGACGTGCCTGAAAGAGCTGTCTCTGCTTTAGCCTGAATTAGATTTTCATGACCATGGCAAACAAACCGAGAAAGCACATAACCATTACGTGCACAGTCAACTATTAAATTAGTTTTTTTGTAGTGGTATATTCTTTGGCACTGATTAAACATCTAGCCTAAGTATCCAAATTGGACTTTTAAGTACAAAATAAATCAGGACAGAAAATTGTCCATTTCATCCTTTAACACATAGCAATTTGCACCCTTCCCTTCACAGAGCAGTATGACTGACACCAGCCTACATTGCACAACAAAAACTCCAGGCTAAAGCATGGGTATGCAACACATCTTTATTGAAACTCTTGAAGCAACATCAATTTACAAACAAGGAAATGGGAGCTTGTTGAAAATAACAAATGCCTTTTAGAACCAAAATGACAAACAAAAGAAAAGGGCTGAGAAAGGGAAAATACTTCCAAGGATTGGACCAGCAGTGGCAGGTGTTGTTTTATTGTATACAAAAAATAACTTAAATGAAATCTTTCAAGTTTACAGGAATATTGAAACACAGGCTAGCCTAAAACCACAATTGGATTTACAGCTTTGCTTGTGTTGAGACTTAAAATGTTTAATATTTCCAAATATCAAAGCAGGCATACTTTGATTAAAGAACCAGGAAAAATACCACTGATGAAAAACAAAGAAAAAAAAGGACATAAGTGAGCTGGGGCAAATGCATTCTTGATTTGAATTTTCAGTGTGGTGCAAGTTAGTCAGTCAGTCACAGTCAATATAAAAGGCTTTTCAGGATCGCATTGCCTGAGTATTGCCTCGAGACACTCCTCTAGGTCCCTGGCCAGCTCCTCGCTTGTAATTCTGTTGGTAACCATCCTTGAGCAATAGATAAACACAGAACAAAGACAAGAGACAAAGTACATTTTAGAAACTACTCCAATAGACACCAAAGGTCATAAGAGCAGCGGGAATGAGAAGTGAGTGTATCTTTCATACCCGCTGATAATTCCCATTTGAGTAGTCCCGAGGTGTGTTGAACTGGGTCTGTCCATATCCCGAGTTTGGAGTGTTGGCAAAGGGAGGGCGATAACCGTCATAACCACCTGAAAATTGAAGAATTTACAATGCTGTTTGTTGCACTTGCAAGAAAATGAGCTCAAACTCAGTGTAAATGTGATTATTTAATTTGTGCCTGTGGCTTGTGACAGTCTCTCTACCTCTGAATCCATTAGATGAGCCTCTATAGCCATTGATCATGCCCCTGGCATTGCGGGGTCCACCACGGGACATGCCTCTGCTGTTGTAGAAGGACTGAGTCTGCCGGCTGAAGCCTGGGCCCTGCGGGGAAGGCTGCTGATGGCCTGCTGATTGGTCTTGGGAATGGAAGGCACCAACTACTAAAAACATAGGGGTGGGTGCCATGCAATAGGAGCAAGTAAGTCTCTACAGGAGGTCAGATTCAAATACATGGAATGCAAAACCTGCATGGAGTGGTGAAGGATTAAATCACAGATTTCTAAGTATGCCAGACAGTCTAACTGAAATCCCCTAACTTCACATCACAGGAAGCAAATGAGTAAGTAAATTAACAAATGATTTGAATGCAAAATCTGCCCCAGTTCTGCTCACCAGACTGCAGTTGCTCTGACTGCATCTCTGTCTGCTCCACAGGATGCTGGGGCTGGCTGCTGAAACCCTGGCTGTAGCTGTTCTGGTACTGGCTGGCCTGGTTCAAAGCCTCCGTCTCAGCTGGTGGGACTGGGGCATTGAGGTTGAACACCTGAGGGGTGAAGGAGGACCACGTTGTGTTAAAACTGAAACCAGAGGAAAGATCACAGGCTCATTATAAGTTGAGTCCATTACTCACTACTTCCTGGATATAGCTGCTTCATTACAAAGCCATACAATCTCAATATGATCACAGGGCATTTAAGGACTTGACATTAGGCTGTTCCTAATGGCAATCATGAAAGGCTAATGCATTTCTATTTTCAGTTAACCACTGGCAATTGTCTGAGTGCTGCTAAGCAAAGTTCATCTATAAGCCTGGGAAGATGCTCATGACTAACCTTAAAGACACAAAGAATGATTTTAATGCAGGTAATATTTGGGTGGTTCAGACAGTTTGTGTGAATTGGGGACACAAGTGATATCACATACTGTCTGCATTGACTGGAATGGTGCTGCATTGACATTGATGCCACTGCTGTGAGGGGCTTTGGAGACAGGCTGGAAAACCTGTGTCTGAGAGGCAGAGGGGAGAGCTGTAGAGGGTGGAGGCTGCTCTGACGACAAGGACATGGAGGTCTGAAGAAGAGTGGAAACAATGTTAGATACATAACCAAACTTCTATATTCCGTTCCAGAGAGTACATCAATGGACTGAAAGATTTTTAACTTCCCTCATGAAGGCAGACTTCCAATTTCTAATTCGAAACTCTAAGCCAAATCTTTAAATCCATTTAAGAAAAAGTATGGCGTTCAGTGTGATGCATGCCGATAGTGACTGAGCAATATGTCAGCTAGGCCATATAGCGTACTAAAACTCTCCATAACAAATATTACAATAAGCAAAATAACTTTGGGTCTACAACTACATAAAATGTTGCCATCAATGTGTAATGGCAAGTGCAAAATGGATGAGAAGTTGATCAAAATGGTTTACCTGTATGGGGTCAATAGATTCCGTTGAAGGTCGAGGATCTGGTGTATGTGAGGTCTGATACATGGGGGGCGGTGTGGGGGAGACGATAGGGACCTCAAAAATAGGAAGAGTAGATATTAAAACCATGTCCTCATTTAAAAGATTTGTTACTGGTAACTAGACTATCAGCACTGTCAATTCATGTTTGAATACTCACTTGTGTGGGCTCAGGTTGGACAGTAACACTGTTGGGTTGTGATAGCCGGGACTCTGGGTGAACTGACAGAAAAGATGATCATTGCACCCTTATTAACTAAAAAATAACAACATCACATTTATACAAGACACCTAAATGAAATCAGAATTGAGTTTCCATGTGTAGTTTTTAGATGACCAGGTTAAACTTACCTGGAGGACACACCATCTGAGGCAAGTCCATGTTCTGAGTGGGTTTCATAGGCTGGGCTGATACAATGGCTGGGTCAATAGGCTGTCCGTCAAACTCCAGCATGGAGTCCTGAGAAAGTGGACGCGGTTAGCACCAGGATAAGCATCTACAGTACTGAGTCAGCTCTAGCACAACTCCTTACCTGCATGAAGTTGTACGTTCCCTGCATCTGTGCCATTAAGTCCTGCACTACCTGCTTCCTGGCCATGGGGTCAGTGGGAGGCGCAGGAGTGGCTAAGTTCAACGAGTGGGTCTCCAGGGCAACAGGGGGTGGGGGAGGCTGCACAGGTTGTTGCTGCATGGGACTGACTGCCTGAGAGAGGAAGATGAAGAGAATAAGTTAATGAGAAAGCTACATGTCAGGGAAAAACAAAAGGTTACAGTGCTGTCATGAGTCATGGCAACCTGAAACAAGACTCAGCCAAATGAAACTTCTTAAGCACTCGATTGAGATTAATTGAACATAGATTGCTTCAGGATGCAAAACAAGTCTAAATCAGCAGCATCAATAAAATGACCAGGAACACAACGCAGGAAAAGTGTTTTAAAAAAAACAAAACAACAAAAACAAAAAACATCCCTTCAGTATACCTCTGTTTCCGTGGTCCACTCATCTCCCTGCTCCTTCTCACTGCTGCTGTATGTGCCATCTGGAATGAACTGTCTGTTTACAAACTGGAGAAATGGATGGCCCATCACAAAACAGCACACTAATAAGGTAAGGCAACCAAATCAGCCCCGTGACTTCAATGGCAAGAGAGGAAAGCATCTCACCTCTGTGGCTTCCACCTCAATGGGCTCTATGTACTCCTCAATTATTTCAGCTTCTGTGAAGAGAAAAACAATTTAGAGAATGCAGTACTGCTATCTTTATCGTTTAATTACATTAGCATTTTAAAAATAGTGCGTTGGGTTTTTGAGAATGATCAATGACCTGGATCGCCAGTCTGCTCCTCTGCTTCTGACGACTCGACTACTACTGCTGCTGCTGCTACTACTACTGGCTCTTCCTCCTCTTCCTCCTCACACACTCCATTTTGGTGAGATGGCATCCTGTCAAAGTACCCGCTCAGCAGCACTTGGTCCAAAGTCTCTTTCAGTGCCTTGTCTGGAGGATTAATATAGCCATCAATTTAATGAAACCTCAAGTGACACAATAATCTTGACATCACCTAACATTTAACAAAAGGCCAACAGTAGCTCCTTTGGTCTCAGTAGCTGCTTTAAAAAAATTAAAAAAAAGACATGCTCAGTGAGGGTGGGTTTCATTCAGCACATATTCAGACTTGGGATTTTTGTGAACACCCCCAGCTTAACCTGACCAACAGGGAAGCAGCTATTTAACCAGTCGCACCTCACTAACTAAAGGGACACTAAAAAGTGGAAGAAACACCAAATAGCTGTAACTCAGCTGTCATTGGATCTATATTTTATATTTGAATCTACTTAACGGCGTGGAAAACATGATGTTGAGTGCATTCCCATTTTAAGGAGACTTATGTGAGCAAATACACTAATTAGAGTACAATTACCAAAGTTACAAGCACATTATGTGTATAGTGGACTTGGCAATGGCTTTTATTGACTCTTATGGCAAGAATTGTGCCAACCTCAATGAAGATGTGGATCAATAGCTTAAATTTATTACATATTTACTGATGAGATTCCACATATGCTGGTATAATGATTACGATGACTTGGAATTCAAACTGGCCAAAATCTGAAAATACTGCATGAGTGAATTCATATGAATGAATGATATCAATGAACAATTTCTTCAGCCAGCCCAGGCCTTTTCACTTTTGGTGGTTCAGGCAACGCAGGTCAACACCATTTTTTTTTTTTGCTGCCAATGCCTCAAGCCAAGGGGTCTAAATATCACCCTGAGTCACCAAGTGAGCTCTCCTTGCTGAGGGGAAAGGGTTGCCTGGTGTTGTTACACTGAACTGGGTCACCAATATCCGTGCATGGCTCCAGAGAGCTGGCCAGTGGAACCACAGGCAACACCACTGGCAGACTGCCCCACTGCTGAGTCAGGACAAGCCCACAGCGCTCAGGCCCCCACGCAGAATGCAGCAGTCTGAGAGTCCCCAGGCCAGACCGCTGAGAATGCAGCACTCTCAATATCCCCAGGCCCTGATTACTCACATCGCAGCAGCACACACATGCTTCATTAACAACTTGATGCACATGCTACACTTACAAATCAATAATGCTTAACCAGGCTATATTATAACAAGAAGGCCCCTGAAGGCATAATGCAAAAAGCTTTGTCCTGTTCTCCCTATGGGTGTTATCACCACCATCGCCTCTTTCTGAAGACAGCCAAGGGATTATCCAGCACTAATCTTTCCATCAAAATATGTGACAGATGAGCTACAGCCAGCTGCTACAAAACAACAATTTGAAGAATTGTTTGTCTTCTGATTGCTGTGTCACCAGCCATCTGACTCAGCGTCCTGCCAGATGGTCAACTTAATAAAGACAGTTTGTCTTGAATAATAAATACATTTCTGAACTGAAATTTGAATATAAAATACTGTTTGAACTGGAAACGATGAGCCGAAGCAAAAAAACAATACGCTTTACCGCCAACTTGCAACCATTACATTTTTGACTTACATGTTGTTCCTACCACAGCCTTGTCCCTCCCTTCCAGCAGGTCCCAAAGGTGTACAGATGCTTCTTCGTACTGGTCAGCCAACCTGTGAGTTTAGACATAAACTGTATCCATCACTTTATCAAAAAATGGTCCTTTGCATCTCAAATCAATCCAGATAATGCCTTAGACCAACCTGATGTTTTGGTCACGGTCTGGCCCCACTAACTTGTAGAACTCATCTAGAGCAGTGAGGTCTGTATCTGTAAGTAGTGGGGAGCCCCCAACTCCCTGCCTCAGTTCCTGTCGCACAGTGTCATCTCCCAGCCGGTCCAGGAGGAACTGAAGCTCCAGAACTGTCTTCAACCTCTTCTGTTCTGACTCCTCCCGCTGCAGCTGCTCCCGCCGTGCAGTCTTCTTCACCGCCTTCTGGATCTGGTGGTGACAGACCGGGGGCCGCATAAAGTCATGTCAATAAAAGTTAGAATGACACCACTCTGTACAAACATTTTTAGAAGACCAGAATCATCCTTACATCTTGTCCCAATACAAAGAAGCTCTTCTGCAACTCCCGGGCAAACTCCAAGTTATTGACGACTTCCTGAAATTTGGACAGGGCCTCCTGAAGAAAGGAAAGAGAAATTACAGAGCCTGACAGACTTGTAGTTTGTAATCTAATTGCAGAGTCATTTGTGCTGAGTATGATGAAGGTGTGTGCACCCACCAGCTGGTCCTGATTGAGACGTTCCCCATTATTCTTCCTGGCTTGATAATCATCCAGTTTGCCCTGTAACAGAACATTTAAAATTGCATGAAGAGGTACTGTATTTGCACACTTGATAATCAGAGACCTTTGTGTCGTCAGTGTGCTTGTTTTACTTGGGCGCTTCAGTTATTGACTGTCTTTGAATCGGACACCTATCACTCACGCTAATCACAAATAGTGGTGTTGAGAGTGAGGAAAAATATGGCAGTGATGGCATTCACCTTTTTCTTCTCCATGTTGCGAACCTTCTTTTCGATGACACCCAGCACCTGCTTCAAGACCTCGGACTGTCCACCAAGCATAATTTGGCCCATTGACCCTGGAGCGGATCCCACATCTGGGCTGGCGGACTGCACTGTCCTATTGCCGTTCATTGCTGAGGGCATCTATAAATTAAAGAGAAAAGGTTGAAGGTACTTCTGACATTGGAGAGGAAATGTTCTAGCTATGTTATAGGATGTCTTAAAATGTTCAAGAAATTATATTTTACAATCACAGGATTTTGTGATTATCGTTGTCAGTGCTAGGATCAGATTTTGTTAAAGCCCTCTTTGTGCAGCTATGTTAAACATGCTGCACTGTGGACATTGAGGACAGCATTATGGGATAACGTTAGATGCCACAATGTAGTGGGTCTTGACTTCTTTAGCCAGCAGGATAGTTAGCAAGATTTCTAGCATCACCCAGTCACATTTCACATTTCTAAAAACAACCTCAAGACCCAGAAAATAGCAACGCTACAGTTATAGTTGCTACTGCCAAAAGGCGCCCGGTACCAGCAGCTGGAAGAGCCACTACAGACCAGCTCCTACAGTAGAGAGGTCAGTTAGCTCGTATTGTCACAGTCGGTTGGTAAAATGGCCCTGGCCGCACTAACGTTAGCACAAACCCTTGACTTAGCATCTTCACGCATAGCTAGCTTGCGTGCAAGTATAACAGCGTGTGCTAGCGGCGGGCGGGCGAGCAGGCTGCCCTAGATACATGGCTCCAGATATACCCACCTTTGTGTTATATATCCACAGGGGCGCTTGCTAGCGAAATAAATGAAATAGCCAAGTATTATTATTGTGTTGCTTTATTTTCTTTCACTCTAGTGTGGGATCCGCCCCGCCGGCCTCACCGACAACTGAGACGGTTCGATAGGCGAAGAAACTCTTTATAAAAGCGATGGTCCCTTTTTAGCTGTCAAAGATATGCCTGATTAAACGAGGCACAAACAAAAACTCCAAATAAAGCTAAAGGATAATTAACTATATTATCATATCAAAGACATAAATTTAGTTTATATGTTTTATGTTTGAGTAGATTTGCAATAATAATGCATTTTTTATGCTATTGTTTGTGGACCGGCAAAATTGTGTACAGCCTCTTGGCAGAAAATCTGCTAAATCATTTGCATTGATTAGGCTATCTTGTCTCGGTCACTATGCCATATAATTTTTTTGGCAATAACTATCCCATCCCGTGTTACCTACTACTTGAGACAGGTCGGGTGCAGTTAACAACAGACTTGCTGCATGAGCGTCACCATTTTAAACCATAAAGCACATCAGTATGAAGTTCAAGTTCAACATGGAAGTGGGTAGCAAGGCATTTGAAGCCTGTGTTATACTTGTTCATTGAGCTTAAATTAAATGAATTAATTACTTAATATATTTTATATTTCAAATTAATTGACAGAGTTTATACAGGCTTTTTTTGGCTCTTTTTTTAGTGCTATTTTGGATTTCTGTATACTCCATCAAAGCCATGGAGATCACATAGAAAAACTTCCCAACAAGTCTTAGGAAGAGATTGGGCAGCTAGAGTCAACGTTGCGATCTCAATGCTTTATGGCCCTACAAACTTATGTATTTGAAGAAGTTTTTCCAGTAATAGCGAAAGTGAAAGTGATAGAGCAAAGACTAGTTTTCTGGATATTTAGGAGGGTGAAAACAGCCAGAATGGCCAGCCATGACAGTAAACAGTAGACAGTAAATCATTTCCATCACCATTGAGTCCCACTGATAGTTGGAGGTTCTGTCCATTATGTCCATCCCTTTGAAAGTGCCCTTGAGCAAGACTCCGCTACTTGCTGCCCCTGTGGTCTAACCCGTCTGGTGAAAGGCATGCATGTACTCCATGTTACAAAACTGAAGGATATGAAAAAATTTAAGCTCTGAAAAGAAGTGCGTTTATGAGTGGAAGGTTGCTTGTTTGAACAGACCAGCTGGGAAAATCTGAGCCCAGCCCAGTGAATCTGTTTTAGGGAAGTGAAATTACAATTATTATTACATTTGTCTGAATTAACATATATTACTGTAATATATTTACATCTTCTTTATATTGGCAATGCCTGCAACTATTAGAGTAAAATAGACCTAAGAAATTTCCCCCCGGGGATTAATAAAGTACCTACCCACCTACCTATCTGAGTTACAGTTGAGAGGGCTTCTTTTTTATCTGCAAGCCATATCCTGGAAATACCCAGCAATATAATCAAGAAACACTTGAATGGAGCTTTAATTAATGACTGTTTATTTAAAGATTAAATCCTTATTTTGCGGTATTGAGAATGCATTAAATATTTAAAAAATAATTTCCAAGTGGAAAACCTCAGTAGCTGAGTTACTTCTGGTTAAATCCCAGCTTAACTGCTCAATGAAAGAAAAACTGGTTCCATAGATTATCCCAATGTGTAACAGTTTATGTCTGAAAATGTCTTTGTCTATTTACGTCAGCAGGTGGCGGTAAAGCGCAGTAGTGTGATCAACATTTTAACCTGACAGAGAATGTCCAGTTATATGAGACACCTCTGACTCTGGCCTATGTAGGCCATCCATTTCTCTGGGTAGACTGACCTCCAAAAATGATATTTACATGATCTAGTAGATTTATTTAATCTAATTTTAGCACAATAATAAAAATGAAATGATAAAAGAAAACAATTTACAGAATGTACAAGGAAGACCAAAAAAACCCATAAGGGCTTATCATGTGGCTCCCTGAAACAGAAACACTCTCTCTCACACACACACATGCACACACACACAAATACAAAATGAGTCAGAGAATAAGCTTCCAATGCAGAAATATTCTTTTAATGATGATTTTTGTCTCCTTAAATCTGGAACCAGCTGCTAATTTTACATTTCTACTATCTTTGGAACTGTTTACACTATTTTCACTTCATCTTTAAGCACATATTTTGTCTCAGCGTCTAAAAGAGATCAAAATAACCAGAAGTCTTAAGAATGTGCAACCAACTTGCATGGGGTTTGGTTTGGCAAATACAGGAAGCAGTTAACATGGCTGCACTGCTCTTTGATTGCACTGCTTCATTGAAAGTGTGTTTTCTTTCAGGGATAATACTGATTATGGGAGGATCCCAAGGGTAAGTGAAGCTCCCTTTCAACGAGTGACTCATTTCCGCAGCCTGCTGTATTTCAGTGAGACAACAACACAATCCCCCAGCCATTTCTAACTAGAGGAATCAGGGTGGTTCTTTGTATGACCTCTGACCCTTGTACCTAGATATTTTTAAACCATCAACTTCATACTCAGAGTTATTTTGCTAACATCCATGTGGCAACAGTGAACAATGAAACATTTCCATCTTTGTGGACCTGTGAAGGCTTCAGATTGGCTCTCAAACAGTAGCTAATTATCGCTTCACTTCAGATTAGACAGGAAGTGGTAGTTTAGCTATTGCTGTTCCAGAGTTTGTGCTATCAAAGAGTCAACAATATGTCCAGAGTTCTCTTATTTCAGGAAATGGGCCCGCAGGTCTGTGTTTAGATAGTCTGTGATGGATCACCATGTTTGTTCTACCACCAGAGAGCAAACTATTTTAAATGACATCTCTCATGATTTATCTAGATGGTATTTCATTTGGACAGCAGTGACATGATATCCTGCAACCTAACAAACTTTGAAATCTAACTAAACTTTGTTAATTATTAATTAATTAATTACTAGAGCAACGTGAACCAAGTCTTAATAAATTCACATTGCTCGCTGGATGATGAAAGAGTGGAACAATAGTTGGTGTAGCATAATTCTACTGTTTCCTTAGTACTGACCCTCATTTTCCACTTGCCCTCAAATTCCACACTGCCTTCAACTCCATAATGCTCTCAATACCAAACAGCCAAAACAGGAAGCTGGATATGAGTGGCACCACTTCCCAAAAGGTTGTCTAGATTCTTAACTCTTTGCTCTCCAAATTCCATGTTAAATGAAGATGGAAATAAAAATGCTTGTGTAGCCTATAATGTAACATTAATCATTAACTTTCTAAAATCTTACGTAAAATACTTTTAGTTCAAATCACCATGTTTGCAAATGTCTTTTCTCATCTTTCCTGCTTTCCTTCCTGTAAAAGTCAAGTCTACAGTAAAGTGCACCATATTTGTACACCTCTTTTCTGATGACATTTAGGAAGCCTTACGAGACAGATAAGGGCTTTCCCGCCAAATGACAACAGACTAGTTTTATGGTGTGCTATAAGCCCGTTACTCCTATCATGCTGAACCATCTGGAGTCAGCTGGCCTATCTGGAAAGCCATGAGAGGGGTGCCATCATGGGGAGTAGGAAGTAAATGCAGAATGCACCACCCCCCAGGAAAGCTTCATCTCTGCTTGCCAATTGCACATCCTCTGGGGCCTTCTCTGTCAACTCCACAGGAAGTAGTGGATGACTTGAGTATCATATCAGCACTGACTTTATCAAAGGTTTCTCTTGTGTCATAAATTTGTTTTTGAGCTTTGGCATTGCATTTTTTTGAGGGAAGAGACATTATTGTATTAATCTGGATAGCAGGGCTAACAAACACACCATGGCCATGGTACTGTTTTGTGGTGTTGCACCAAAAACATTGGGCTACAATATACCCAATTACCTGATCCTGTCTACAAAGTGTTTTTCATTTGAACAATTTGTACTTTGTTTTTTTCTCTGTTAAGTTCTCTGTTTTCTATGTAGTGGACACAGGACAGTGCCATGCTCACCTTGCTCCCGGGCCTTCTTAGGTTGGTACTTATCCAGTGAGCCTACGTAGCCCAACAGCTGTCTAGCCCAAGGGTACATTCAACCTACATTTAGAGTTTGCCTGCAACCTTCCATACATCTGGCAGAAGAACTGATTCTGGCCACAGGAGTGAGGTGCTTTATCTCCCTGTCCAGTCCAACTGCTGTCTCTGTCCCTCCCTCCTATAGGCAGCCCTGAGGCACTGGCAATAGATAAGAGGAAGGTTCCACAGCAGCACTGGATGGCTATGAGGATACAAACCACGTAGAATTATCACTGTAGTCATTTCTCACTAAGAAAGCCTAGAAATGGGCCTCTGTTTTTTTCCCACCAGTTTATAAGCTAGCCAATAGCTTGGAATGAGTGGCCTTGGCAACCTTAGACAAGTAATGGGATGGGCTACAAGTATCACAAAAATAGAGCGTCTATAATAAATACATCATGCTACACTTTATCTCGCGCCCTATCTGCAATTTAGTGCTGCAAAGCATATAATGAACTCATTAGTCTCAGTCACGACTTAACTCTGTGCATGAAAGAGCCAGAGCAAGGGGTGCAGGGTTTAGCTGTCTGCCGCTATCTGTCGCTTTAAGAACGATTTCCCCCCATTGTCAAACAGTCGTGAGCAGGAAGAGGGAAACGAAAGCAGAGACCGGAGGGACCTGATGTATTTAAACACGCACAGTAACGGTGACCGCGGCTTCATTTGGAGGAGCGCGTCTAGGGACTGCTGGGATAAAAAGACGCACGGGCGAGGCTATGCACGCAAGTGATCTTTTGATTGGATTAATGGCATTTGAAATCAAGCGTAGCCCTCAAAGTCGCTGTACAATAGTACAATATAATTGAGAGACGTGGAAAATGTCACCACGGTTTATTGCCTCAGGAAACGATGACAGACTCCTCCATCATCGTTTAGGTTAGAGCATAGGACCTCAGATCCTTGTCCTGCGGCCATTTCGACTAGACCCAATTTCTCGTGGAAATAATGACACAAACCCCAACCTGCGTGTAGCTGGCGTCTTGTAGGCTGTTGGAACAGGTGCAGCGCGTCTTGGCTTTAGTCTCCCCTTGACAGTGCTTCGTCCTGCCAGTGACAGGAGTACGCTGGCTGTGGACTGTGAAACCTTAACGTGGACATCGTATTTTTGGAATGACTTCCACAATAGAGAGAAAGACTTTGGAGGCCAATGAGTAAGTAGCCTATATGTTGTCACGGGATATTAATAGGATAGATACCATTTTGAGAAGAAAAGACATTCAAGGACGCAGGATATCATTGGCGTGACACCCAAACTATCCCACAGGCAGCACCTACAGCAGGTTAATAGTAGGAGACCAGAAAACTGACCAAAGACAAAAAGTTCTGTTTATACAATTAAGCAAGCTCAGAAAAATGATCAAGTTCTTGGATAGTGTTGTACCTCAGTGTTAGAAGGCTAAAATGGAGCTCTCTGTATTGTGAAGTTTACTTGTATTGAGAATAGGTGGACTAACTTAGGCTGAGCTGCTTATCATTACAGACCGACATGTCTAGAACAAAGTTACATGTGCAAATTATTTTACAGTTTATTGCAACTTTCATTTTGTTTTTGCGAGGCTATAACACTCCACATTTCCATAGGCTAATAATACATGTCAGAGCCCTTTTTCCCAAACATTTGGTCAAGTCAGTAGTCCTTTGAAAAGTGGCCTTCTACCCTTTTGTGGTTGGCTACTATACTTTTTGTAACAATATGGAAGGGCTCCCTCAAGTGGACAACATCACATGTATACATGTAACAAAAGAATAATAAATAAACAATACATTAGGATGATGTATAACAGTACAAGGAATCATTTTGTAAATCTAGTATGCAAGTTTCCCACCATGGGCATTTTATTTTTACAATACTTCAATATGAATCAACTAATGTCTTAAGGAATCTTGCATCATTGATATCAGGGTAATATCATTAATGCTTTTAAAGAATCTCCGGTGTCCTAACTGATTATCTGTCATCTATAGGGAGCCAGTAGATGAGGTCCTCCAGATGCCACCGTCTCTTCTGACATGCGGTGGGTGCCAGCAGAGCATTGGTGACAGATTCTTCCTGAAGGCCATCGAACAGTATTGGCATGAGGACTGTCTGAGCTGTGACCTGTGTGGCTGTCGGCTGGGAGAGGTGGGCCGCAGGCTCTACTACAAACTGGGAAGAAAGTTATGCCGGAGAGACTACCTCAGGTTGGTTTGACGCCAGGCAGCTATTTCTGCAACAAGATATATTGTGCCATAACATCATGATTTAATCAACCAATTTGTTCATAAAAGCACAAGACACTAATTGCCAGTGGATTATTAGGAAGGTGTCAAAATGACCAAAGAAATGTCAGCGAGAGTCAAAGTCTGACACTTAATTTGACGTTGACCATTTTGACACACCTTGGATTATACTTAATCAGACTCTTGATGTGTGAGTGAAGTTTTAGACTTTAAGTTACATGGGCAAACAAAAGGTTTTGCCCTGTATTTGTAGTTAAATAGTGGGAAAGCAGAGATAGAGACAGAGTAGGACATCGAGTTCTAGCAGGATTCGATCCAAGGCCAGTGGGGGCACAAGACCACTCAACTAACCCTCCACAGTGACAATGGTTTTGTGGAGAAAAGTGGGCTTCCTTCCAGGTGGCTGTACAGTTCCTTTAAAGTTTCACCTCATCAAGAGTGTGAATGTTTTTGCTGTTCCACTCAATCACATGTTGACATCTTCTCACCCACCTAGGCTTTTTGGTCAGGATGGGCTCTGTGCATCCTGTGAGAAGAGGATTCGTGCATTTGAGATGACTATGCGTGTGCGGGACAAGGTGTACCATCTGGAGTGCTTCAAATGTGCCGCCTGCCAGAAGCACTTCTGTGTGGGTGACCGCTACCTGCTCATCAACTCAGACATTGTGTGTGAGCAGGACATCTTTGAGTGGACCAAACTCAACAACAACAATATGGTCTAGGAGAACCTCCTCCACAACTGGATGGCGCATCCCCTGCCGCTTCACCCTGGGTAACAATGGATCTTCATTGTTACACAGACTTTGTGTTTGCCTAATGCAGGCTATCATGTATCTCATATCCACATGGAATCATTTTACCACGGGGGGGGGATTTCATCTCTGCATTGCTCTCTGCTAGAGACTAATGAAGGCTGCACCAGCAATGAGAGAAAGCTCTTTATCTGAGGCTTCATCCTTGAATGCAACAACAATGAAAATATGTATACATGCAATAAGTACTATTTGTTATACATACTGGCGTTTTAGAATTTTTAGCAATGAACAAATACAAATCTTTGTGAAGTTTAATGTAGTCAGACACTGTTACATCACCTCAGCCAGGCTCAAAATATTTTAGAGTTTTGATATATTTCTAAATGAAATAAAATTATCAGGACACTGGGTCCCCGAATCAGAACGATTGTACTGTATTGCCAGGTTGAACTGGTGGCTCCCTCTAGTGAGGGAACCCTTGCAATACCAATTTTACTGACTTGGGAGATGTTTTCAATGTTTCTTTTGTAATTTTAACAATTTAGAAATGTGCCCAAGAATTTTCGGATTATCTACATGTCTGATTTATTAAATAAACTATAATTAAGAGAAACAGAGTGTACCCTTTGGTCTGAGTGTGATCCTGGGAGTCACAAAGGAAAAGCCAAGTCGACACATTCAAGGGAACATGTGTGATTGTAGCCTATAATTGGCTTTTAAGAAGATGCAGAGATATGACGTGTGGGCATGTGTATAACAGAATAATAATAGATCCTTGAATCAAAGTCCTTTGTCACATTGTGGCTTTTTTTCCATGTGATGTGTAGATGTGGTAGTCCATTCTTTATACCTATTCCTAGCCACAAGAGGTCACTAGAAGATTTACAGATGCCATCCTTTTGATAACTAACAGCTCCCAGTTAGGGGGTTTTATCAACCCTTGGACCAAACCTTAGGAGAGTTCACTGAATAAGAAATAGTTTATAGCAATTTGTTTTGTTGTATAAACCCTCTTTTAGGGAGAGCAAAAAGAAAATAAATCCCAGAGAGAGGGAGATTGATGGTAATGAGGTCATGATGTTCAAGGCTGCAACATGCAATGTTTCTGGGATTTTCTCCTTGCTGTCTGTCTTCAAAGTTGGTGCCCATCATAGTGGTTATACTCTCTTCTTCATGTCTGCCAGCTGTCAACTCACTCTGAACTGGCCACAAGGCGTGCTCCTGCAGTGCCATCCCGCAACCTCCTGCCACCACCAGTTATCTTTACAGGCCTAACATACATAATTGAATCCATGAATTCCGCTTGCGTGTGAGGTCGAGAACGAAGGCGCCTGACCACACTGTATTAAAGGGTGAGAGAAGCAACGTCAACTGACATTAAAAAGTGGTTAAAGAATGTGATCGGGAAACAATTTGCAGCACATGGTAAAGACAGAGGAGGAAAAAAAAGGAGAGGAGGGTATAGGGAGAAGGCACAGCACAGAAGCTCTAAGATGATGTCTTTAGCGAGATCTGACAGTAGTTTATTCATGGATGAGGGAGGAATGAAGGAACAGACGAATTGGAACAGAGTTAAAACCCACCCAGGCTGGGATGACGCTCTTGCTGAAAGAGATACTTATGGGAAAACTAATGAGTTTTCCCACATTAGAGATGGGAATATATATAGGCACAAAGAATGATCCTGGGCCTTTGCTCATTTGGAGGTCTGCAGACTGAAGAATCAGTGTGGCATTGAGCAATGCTTGAAGAATTGCTTTATAGAAAAAGTTGTGTTCTATGTGGTGGTCTGACCAACAAATCAGCTCCATATTGAACACCAGGCCCAGGATGTGTGGAGAAGCAACATGTTAGGTACATATAGCATATTGGGGAGTGCTTTATTACAGTAGATTATAATATCTAACACATACCCTGGTCACAAAGGACAGTTGAAGGAGGGTCAGTGGGCACTGGGAATCTGCTGCTCCTCTGCTCCAGAGTTCACTGAGTTTAATGAGACTGGAGCTGAGGAGAGGCCAGGTCTCATCTTGCGACACCCCCACAGAACACACCGGCCCACAGAGACCCACAGCACCGGCCAAGCAGCCTGTGTTCCATCGCCCTGCTCCCCTCTATTGCCCTGCAGGCTGAGCTTTGCCAGAGCACTGCCCTGACTTGCACACCAGCCTCAGCAGGACTCAATAAAGCCCTGTGCCTCTTGTGTCATCCCTACTAGCTGTACACAAGGCCGTGAGTGTAGTGCTGTGTTTGTGTGCAGAAGGAGGCCTGTTTCATCTCCAATGCCCATGTCACAGCAGTCCCGTATGGGTAAACCTAAAAACATCCAGCTGTGCGCATGGAAACCAAGGAGACTTTTTGAGGATGAAACCGCAATGGGTTGCAGCTTGTTTTTATCAAACAGCTCACCCCACTGAAACAACCAACACACATCGTCCCCACTCCATCTAAGGTGCAGTGTTCAATATGAACAGCAGATGGCGATTCTAGTCCAGGTAGATGCATCTGGTGATGTTCTATGGGTAATGGATGAGAAAAAAAGAGACTGTATGTGTGTGTGTGTGTGCATGTGCGAAATAACAGAAAGGCAGATAAAGGGGAAGTTAGCTTTGTATGGGTGCCAGTTCTAGCAGAGATTAATTGGAGCAGCAACGGAACTGAAAGTGATGAGCCACATTCAAAGCACTATAGACGTGACAGTGGACTTCAATGACACCTACAGAGGAAGATGTGGTTGAACAATTATCTGCAGCACAACGGTGATTAATCACAGCATGGTCTGTCAATGTCAAAGCCATCTGATGGAACGAGTCAACTGCTATTGATCATACCCGCCTTGGGTTTCACTTGCACTCACACTTTATCAGATGGAGCTAATTGGGAACATATTCTGTCTGTGGTCCTGAGAGATGTGTCTGTCAGGAGTCGCATTCCTGCTCCGATTCTCTGATAGCCCATAGTGCTTGCAGTCTGGGGGAGGGACAGGCTGTGGGTGTAAAAGTTGGGGGGGGCACAGCAGCACATTCAGAGGTGGGTGAGTAATAAGTGTGCATCCTTTAACGCTCCTTGGGCATGTCTTCTGACTGGATTAAATATGTGTTGAGGATTTATTAGCTGGAAGACCTCTGGGGCCCCAGCAAAAAAAACTGCCTCCCTGCTTGCACCTCTACTTCTCTCCCACCTTATATTATTTTTTCTCTCTTTCTACCTCACACAATCTCTCACCTATTTTTGTTGTCTACCTTTCCATGTGTTTTTTTTTACTCCCACTCTATTGCATTTGAGTCTTTCAAGCTTTCCTCCCCTTCATTGTCCTCTTTGCCTGCCATGTGTATGGATGTGTGTTGTGATGGATTCTGTGATTATTATGAGGATTATTACTGCCTGCCTGGATACCTGCAGGCTTTCATGTCAGGCAAGGAGGCCAGGGGACTAAAGCAATTTATCAGCATACACACACACACAGACACTCACACATTCACATGCATGAACCTACACACACACACATACACACACACACACACACACACACACAAACACGCACCTCCGCACACAGGCACACATACATACACACACATTATTCTCCAGGACGTGTAAAACAATAATCCTTAGTGACTCATAAGTAATGTTTTAGTATTTTGATTTGATTGATAGATCCAGTGTCACCAAAATCAATCGGAAGTTAGTGAAGGGTACAATATTATATATAGATAAAAGTCTGTAATGCAAGTGTAGTAAATCTGTTTTGAGCCAATCTACTGTATGTCTTTTATATATGTTTCTTGGACCATAAGTCATTTTTTCCCCTAAAATGAACCCCATATGTGAGCAGTGTTCCTGGCTTCTGATGAACCAAGTGTACATTGGACTTGAGGCGTTGTCCCAAGATTGCTTCATGCATACGAGGGAGAAACTCCTGCATAGCTACTGCCCATATGGGATGGGTGGGGTGATAGGTGCACCATTCGTCCTCTCAGACTGACAAGGGCAAACAGCAATATTGTGTCTCCAGCCACTTCTTTCACTTGGGGTAATAAATGTAGCTGTATGTCAAGACCACATAATATGGATTAGAAACTACAATCGTGGGAATTATGTGCTTTATAACTCCAAAACCACTGACTTATTATTTTGCATGGTTGAACAGAGGAGAAAAATGAACTTACATGACACATGAAAACATTCCTGAGAGTAGAGTATGACCATGAGTGAGTGGATACTGTGTTACAGGTCAAGGGTGAACTTTAGTCTGTGCTGAAGGGGGAGGGAGCTGCACGTTATAAAGACTAAACCTGTCCAATAAAGTAGAAAAATGATTTTCATAACAGAGACCATTTTTTAATGATTCACCCTATTCTACATGTGATTCCGTAGACCAGTTCAGGGTTAGGAACAATTTAGTTTCCATTTTTTCATCCAGCCAAGCATCACCATTTTCTCATTAAAAGACAATACCATCATGTATGTGATATTTCATCCGAACACATTATTCCAGCGACAGTATTTCATGCACATCTCACCCCCTGCACCACACATCATGGGAATCACATACGTTAAACTGTTTCATTTAGGTGAGCATAAAACAGGACCTCCTGGTATAAATTTAAACCTTACTCCCACTTCCCTCTCATCAGACATCAGTGAAAAGCCAGACCGTTACCAGGAAACAGACCGTAGCTGTGTATTTCTCTTTCAAGCAATCACCGATGGAAACTCCAATTAAGGTGGTGGAAAAAGGTGGCTACTGCTTTTTAAAAAGCAATGCAGATGTGCAGGTAAGTGACCAGACGGCAAGCCTTGGCTACACAATGTTGGGCTCACTGCAATTTCCGTTTGTAATTGGACTTCCCACGCAATGCCTGCTTCCAATCAGCCCAGAGAGCCAGCACAAGCACACTGGCATGGAAAGCCAGGCAGGATGATGCTGGACCAGAGTTGGTCCAACGAGGCACACAGATCATGGTGAACTTCAAAACAGAAATCCATTTAATAAAAATTGGCTGGGTAGGGATTTTAAAATAATACATTTCCAGGCCTTGTATGGCTTGTGTCTGCACAGACATAAAAAAGACAACGAAACACTTAAGTACCCAAACTGTTTAAGTACCCTATGGTGTTGCCACCCACCACAATATAGAATATCTGAGCCTCAACAATTCTCTACACCTGCTATTCTAAATCCTGCCCTAATGTTTAAATCCTGGAGATGCCATCCTTACTTAAGAACTTCTCTCTTCCCTTGGATTTCCTCTCTCCCTGAGTTGCCTCACCTGGAACCAATCTGTAACACAATCAAAGTGTCCTAACATGAAAGCTCTGTTCCTCCCTTTGATAGTCCATTTCTCTCCACACTTGTTCTTTTTCCTTTTCTCTGGTAGCTCAAACAGCCATGTCTGGAAAAATTCTGCTTAAAATAGAGACTCAATCACTTTGCGTTATGCAAATCTTCTTGAGACAATTCTCTGGTGCACTTCTTTTGGCTTTGCAGACAACAGAATGGGCCCTCTGTCTGAATATGAGCTGTGCACAATGAAAACAAAGAGCCTTGCTTGTTGAGAAATTGAGAACATTGTTGCAAAGGCCTTGGGAAATCTGAGTTAGTGAAATGTGTCTTGAAGGAAGAGTAAATTGCATGGGCTATTCATTCCATATCATTTACAAGTATCTGTAATCTAGTGGTTTCAGAAACCAGTTGTTCAAAAGCTGGAAAGTGGCTTTTTTTATAAAGTAGGAAACATTACATTTGGAAAGGATGGATCAAAATTATTCCATTTTAGAGT
The DNA here is from genome assembly GCA_900323365.1 of Monocentris japonica. NCBI lineage: Eukaryota > Metazoa > Chordata > Actinopteri > Trachichthyiformes > Monocentridae > Monocentris > Monocentris japonica. Next base: position 48,883 of record OOFE01002686.1, on the reverse strand, counting down.
TTTCTGTGTCCTCATCATTAGATTGCACTAATCCTACCAAACCATTGATTGCAGCTTCTGGATGAGTTGAAGCTTACAGTGTTGCTCATCAGTTATCCCGCACAGCTCCAGAGTGTGTCCAGGATAGCGGGGTGATTAAACTCTAATAGCAGCATTTTGAGAGGTCCAGGGGGATTTACTCCTGAGTCAACATGCCAGACCCCATTTCCTCCTCACTCACTGCTGCCTCTCAACACCCAACAGGCTCCAGCCACAGTAGATCTCCACATGGAACTTGTATGGATCGAGGGAACCTTGGAAGTGACCCTGCATAAGGTCTTAGATACATACAGAAGTATGCCAAGAAATGTTCTATTTCTCCTGAATATGAAGGCATTTGCTTGGTTTGAATATTGACATTCTACAGCCTTAACTAAAATATATTATTGAGAGTCTTCTGATCATTCAACATTCAATACTGCTGCATCAACATCATACCAGATGCTATCCAATATAGAAAAATCATTTCACATATACTTCAGAATATGTTTAGAGATATGTTTTGGGTGGCCAAAATAGATTTGGGATATGCTTGCGGATATATACTCAGTATCTTCTTTATTAGGTATACCTGGCTAGTATTTAGGTAGGACCCCCTCTTGCCCCCAGAACAGCCTGAATTCTTCATGGCATGAATTCAACATGGTGCTGGAAATGTTCCACAGTGACTTGGTCCATGCTGACTTGCTAGTGTCATGCATTGTCAGGCATGCATTTTCAGCTGCACATTCATGCTGCAAACACTCCTTTCCACCTCATCCCAAAAGTGTTCTACTGGGTTGAGATGTGGGGACTAAACTTAAGTCACTGTCGTGTTCCTGGAACCATATTGAGATGATTCTCCTGCTGGAAGTATGTGTAAAAAAGGGCATCCTGGTCAGCAGCAATGTTTAGGCATGCTGTGGTTTTCAAACCGTGCTCAGTTGATCCTAAAGGGCTTAATGTGTGCAAAGAAAACATTTCCCACTCCATTACACCACAACCAGCAGCCTGTACTGTTGACACCAGGCAGGATGGGTCCATGGATTCATACTGTTCAAGCCAAATTCTGACCCTTCCAATCTACATGTTGCAACAGAAACCGTGATTTGTCAGACCAGGACACATTTTTCCATTCTTCAACTATTCAATTTTGGTGATCACTTGTCCACTGTAGCCTCATCTTCTTGTTCTTATCTGACAGGAGTGGAAGCTGGCATGGTCTTCTGCTGCTGTAGTCCATCCACATTAAGGTTCAATGAGTGGTGCGTTCTGAGGTGCCCTTCTGCACAAAACTGTTGTCCTAACATGTTACTTGCATACTTGGCCCACCTGTTAGCTTGAACAAGTTGTGCCATTTCCCTGTCTCATCAATGTTTTTGCCCACAGGTCTCCTGCTGACAGGATGCTTGTATTGTACCATTCTTGGTCAATTCTAGACTCTGTAGTGCCAAAATCCCAGGAAGCTGTCTGTTTCTGATCACTAGAGTATCTGGCAACAGAGATCATACCATGCTCAAAGTCGCTTAAATCATGTGTCTTTCTCTTTCTAATGTTTGATTTAGCAGTAACTGAAACTCTCGACCCTGATTGCATGCTTTAAACGTATGTTTTATTTATCTGTAACTCACCCACATACATAGTGTGAAGTTATATGTGAAATGTATTTTTTGAAGTATGGGATGTAGTGATCACAACATGTCAACCTTTTTCGTCAACTTATCCAGATTCTTGCTTGTGCTTTCCCCCTGCTGCCATCTGTAAAACTGGTTGCAGCTAGTGATTGAGACACCCATCATCAGACAACTTGTTTTCAAACTTCCCACGTACAACAACACAGCACTCGTTATCTGGGGGCCAGTGACTTGGCTGAGACAACTTATGCTGCTCCTCCATGTGACTTTAATTGAATGATTAGATGTAATTCAATAAGCAATCGAAGGGCAGTGCGCGTGGGTTTGAGGCGTAAAGCAAAAGAGCATTGGTGAGTGGACCCTTTGTCCATGACCCTCCATCATAGCTGCTACCTTTCAATCTAAATCACGCGCACTGAGCGGCCTCTGGCCAGTGCCCCTGTTTGGACCCCATCTCCCTAATTGTCCAGGCCACCAATTTCAGGAACCACACATTTTGCAGGTTTCGTGCTTGGTTCTGCCATGTCTTGTGTTTGCCATGTGAGTCACTATCTTTAGACTGGGACAACCACACAAAATCATCCCAATCATGATTGTCTGTGAGCAGAATTTCCACAAATCCCTTTGCTGTGATACAGCCAACTTCGGCCAAAGCCAGACATATCGGGATGTTGCCCTATGCCGAAGAAAGGAGATTTGACTACCTTCAACAACTTAAAAAAGAAAGTCTTGAAAACAGAGCATTGTGAAATTATTCAAAATTGTGACACAACTCATCCCAGATTATCCGTGCGTGTGGACCCGTTAGTCCAACACTCACACAGATGTTTACTGTCAATCTGCCCTCGCTCATGCAAATTTGGCAGGAAATGGCTGGCATTATACTAAAGAAAATGAAAATGGCCTGCTCCATAGCTTGACTTTGATGCAGTGAAATAGTTCCATAAATTACTTCAAGTCTGCTAATTCTCAGGCTAAATCACAGTCCCCAGAGGAGCTGAAGTCTGTAAAATATGGCTCATTATGAAACTTAAGGGACATGAGCCCTCAGTGGGATTAGAAAGTCAAGACCAGTTACAAAATATAAAAGAAAATGCTAATTTTAAATCCAGGATTTTAGAAATGTCAGAAAATTCTCGCCACCATTTGAAGAGCTCCCTTGTGGAAGCAATCTTGGCAAATGTGCATAGACAAGTGTATTATCCAACATGTGTCTTTAATGCTTGGTGAGTCCACTTGCCAACTGTCATATTGTTAAAGATAGACTACACCCTCTTGGCTTGTGCCAAGAAGGCCCATAGATTTACAGTAATACCCTGCTACACAATAGTAAGAGCAAAGACCTGTGGGGCAGCCAGAGGCCCCATTCTCAAGTTATATGTTATAAAGCTTTGTTACAATAATTGTTACAGACTCCTGGGAGGGATGCTATGATGACTACTGCAGCTGGCTCAGAGCACATCTGAACCCACAAATCACAGTTAAGTTAGGATCACATGCTGTTTGTCTGTATAAACATATATTTAGTCAAAATGATCCAAATTGAACACAAAAACATGCAAAAGAAAAATATCACAGCAATACCACAGTAGTAAGCATTTGTTTTTAAACACAAGTAAATAAATCATGTTGTGATGTAAAGTGACAAGTTGTTAAAGTAGCAATGAACGCGTGTGGCGTGAGAGAGACATTGGTATGGCCGTGAACAAACAGTGTCCGGTGATGGTTCTGCAGGGGTGAATAGGACACCAAGCCAATGCAGCCGTTTGAATGAAGACAAGGCAGTTGTTCACCAAGTGTCCTCCAAAATTAAGTGCACGGAGCATGACTCTGATTAGCAACCATGTGAAAGAGCCTCTCTCTTGTCTCCAGGAGGACATTCCTGAGAATTAGGAGGATGAGTACAGCTCTGTTTGTCTCTTGCTGGCGACCTTTGTCTCTTGGGTCAGTGACTACCTGGGAGCCTGGCTGAGAGATGCATAGGAACCATATAACCCATATACATTCAGCTTTACAATACCAACATTACAAAGAGCAGGTAAATAGCAGCCCTCTGTTAAATACGGTTACTATTCACAAGTGGGAAAAGATTACGGTTACAATAATTGCTAATGTTATTGCTAATGTCATTTAATGGGCTGCGGGTGAATGAACAACTAAGAAAAGCATGTCAAACAGATAAGACACTGGTTAACTGTTCTGGCGGGGATATTTTATGATGCAGCCACAAAACCATATCCGGATATTGCCTTCTGGGGTACCAAGTATTCAAAAAAGCCAAACTCTAGTTCTAGAAGTGAGAGAAAGACTGAGCATGATGGAGTGATAAAGAAGGAACGCGATAGAGAAAGTGAGAAAATAAAACTGGTATGAAAGAGTGTATTTGTGTGTGTCTGCATGTGTCTTTGACAGAGGGAATGGAGAAAGAGAGTGCGTGAGAGAGAACGAGAGAGAGAGAGTGAGCAAGACCGAGGGAGAGAGAAAGGGGAAAAGTTTGCCTTACACGTGCAGCGCCCCAAGATGTTGTGGGTCCCACCCTCAGGCGTGTGAAGGTAATTCAGGCTCAGGGGTGTTTATGAGACCAGAGCGCAATGCTGATCGCTTTGTGACCTTGCACCCTGGCCTCCACTCCACTGCATAAGGGCAGCCTAGCCCTCCCAGCCAAGCAGGGCCTCGCCTTTCAATCATAAAACCTTGTCACACACCACCCTTTCCTATTTTCATGATCGATCAAGGACCGCATTTGTTTCCTTGCACCAGTGTTTCCTCTGTGATTTTACGGTGCAGTGGTGCTTGGGAACTTTGGATACTTTCTAGAAAAAACATTAGTGCCAAACATTAGGACTATACTTTTTGTGTTATACTGTTATACTGTTATTGTAATTTTCAGTTGTGGTCACTGCAAAACAGTTTATTGGGAGAAATATAAAACTGAATATGAGGAAAAAAATAGTTTTGGTCGCAAAGCTGGTAGGATGTGTAGGTAACCAGGGTTGGATCATAGCAAAGATAACAATCGGGTCAAGGTGTCCTCTTTTCTTTTGGCCCCCCCTGAAGACATACAGGCTTGTGGGGGAGGAGTTGGAGGCTGTGTTCGGCAACCACTCACATGCTGTGTCTTCCTGTTTAACCTCCTTTAAAGCAAGCTTTCTATTGGATTAACATTGGCCTGAGGGGGAGACGGAATGGGTAGAGGTAACTCCAACATAGGGGAGAGGGGGTCACTCAACTGTTTCAAGTGAAAGTGGAATGTGGGGCATTTGTGTTTGTTTGTAATTGTATGATTCTGACATCCTGCTAAGCCTAAGGGGTAGGGCAGAGGTTACCCCTTGTAGCCACAGCGTATGGGGCTCATGCCTAAAGACCAGGCATTGACTAGGCATCTGCTGTTGAACTTTGAGCATCCTTACTTTCCAAATGTGCCACCATCACGTTTGGGGATAAAGAGTGATTTGGACTTGGGACTCTTTTCATCCCTGGAGCTAGAATTATCAGAGACTATGGGGTGTTCATCATGATGTCAGCACACTACCCCTGGCTGAGATAAAAGGATCAAACAGGTTTCCGATGACAGCTTCTCTCCTCACCTCCCTACAGATTTGATTTTCTTGAGATGGTCTCCACTTCTCCTGGCCAGGAGACCTGTCCCAGTTTACAGAGACACACTGTGCTGGTGTAAGCTACTGGCAAGTAAATGTGGACTTGAGTTGCTGCACAACATAGAATCACATGACAGTGACTTGAATACATGATGTTTGGTCAGCAACATTAAAATTTCAAACTTTGTTTTGAAGGAAAACACTGAATATCACTGACAATAGAGTTTTAGATTTGTTGAAAAATAAAATGTGTTGGAAACGGGATAGCCCTGCACTCCAGGAATGGCCTTCTATGGCCCACCACTGAAACTCCTGGGGTGAAAGGTTACTGCTGTGACAGTGCCGGCTCATCTGAGAGTCTCTCTTTACCCCAAAAGCAAAACACTGGAGGGTAGAATGGTGGTCTTGTCTGGCCACCCCAACTCAACTCCCCAGTAGCCTGGCAGGGAGGCAGAGAACCCAGGATCAGGGCTCCCCCCTGCACAAATACAGACAGGGTCGTGGGTCATCCGGGGAGCTCACACGAGGCTTTCATCCCAGAGAAGCTCATTTCAGGGGAATGTGGCTCTTTCCCTATCTAGATAGGAGTCCTCCATGAGCCCTGTGTGGCCACACTGAACTCTGAATCCACAGACTTGTTCCCTTAGACCCCGTTTGTTTTGTTTTGGTCCTGCATCTCTGTGCGCATTGCCTTGCCTGGTCCAGACACTGCTGTGGGAAGATCAGACCGGGTCAGCACACACATGGGGTCCTGTTACAATCCAAACACTCACTAAAACTGTATCAAACAGGGAGAGAGACCTGTGTAAAAAAAATACTGTTGCAGTATTTTTTGGCTATTACCTTGCATGGTCTTTTCTGATTTAGCTGAAATGAGAGTAGTGGCTGACATACAGTGGATTCAAGTGCCCTAATCAAAATATCACAGATGATATTCACATCTGAGACTATAAAACGCTTGTGAAAAAACTAGTGATGACCCATAAATATAGAAGCATGTTACACATTGTGTGCTGTAAGAGTAAACCTCGGGGTGAAATGTACTTCCTTGTGTATTTATTTAGTTCCTAGCCTCTATAAAACCAATTGAAATGTAAGTGGGTTATTATGCTGTTTAGATACAATGCAAGCCATATTATGTCTGATTGAATGAACACTACTAATTTTCCCTGCAAAACACCAACATGTACACCAAATAGGCATTTATGTTAGGCTGTAGGTTCAATTATAATAATTTAGAGTTCAGTACACAGATATCCAAAGAAAGGCCTGCCATGGACAGCAGCGTATTTCAGAATGATCTAAAGGGATACTAGTTTAAACTATAATCAACCCTCTCGTTAATCTAGCCTTGTTGAGCAGGACAAAAGGTCAGCTTCTTCATAAGTAACTGATTGGAAATAACTGCCAGGGTAAACAATAAACATAAGTACATGGAAAGGCAAAGAGTACTATTTTCAGATTGAAAGCATTTGACTCCCATTAAGCCGTCCTTGAATGTGAGTCTCTGTATGATATTGCTTAGGAGGAGCATTGCAACCGTGTGCTATGATACAAAGCCAGTAGTAAGCTTGCCACTGCAAATAGAGGTTGCAATCATCCACGACTGAGAACCAAATGAGAAAAATATAAAAATACAATAATGGTAATAGTAGATTTATAAAATTCTTGCGTATGGTGCCTTTTTGGTTGCTTTTCATGATGATTTGAGAACAAAGGACATCTGGCTTTTTCAAACGATATTAAAGCTAACGTCAAAATTACAGGATATTAGTGTAATCTTTTCAGAATGCTTGGCACACGGCACAATTTCTGTCTGCAATCAATTTGCACAGCATTAACGGGGAGACTCATTATCTTCATTATCTCCTGTGCTAGTTTGCAGCGACTGATCTTCCACAAGCTCACGCTGAAGATGCCCTCTCATCAACTAGTGCTCAGTATGTGGACATTTAACACCGACGGAGAGATGTTTATTTTTTAAGGATACATTAATATGTGTGTGCGTATGTGTTCTCTCATGATATTTACAGCATGTGTCCACAACTGTTCAAATGCACTCCTGAGAACCATCTCCTCAGAAGCCTTCCATATGTCCCAGTCTGAACAATCAAGAGTGCCGCTTCAGTTTTTTCATGATGAAAGTGAGGCAGCTCCATGCATATGTTAGCACTGTATCGTGATAAACAAATATTCCACACACCAGGGTCCAAATGTAAGACATTTATCTGTGAGCTGAGTCATTTTATTTGTATTAATACCATGCGTTATTGAGGTAACCTAAGCACAGTAGTGTTATTCTTAAGTATAGTATCCTTATCCTTTCTGAGGATGAATATTATAGTGCATGGAATGCAATGATGCAGAGATAAATAAAAAGGTAGTTAAGTATGAATTTCAGCAAATGGTCACCATAAAGTGAATAAGGACCAATACAAACAACAAAAACAATTATATTTTCATAATAGTATTAATTTGTGTTTCTTTAAATGACTATTTTCACATCAATCTTAAACTACTTATGATAATGTATATTATAAAAAATATATCACAAAATTGGTTTGATATGGTGAATAAACTGAGATTAGGTGGGTTTACGCTCTACATCCCTGCTTATATGGTATGTGTCTATATATATGTGTAACGAATTCAGAAGGCTTGTCTCGGCTGTTGCAGTGATGATGGATGGAGGTTTACTCCAGTGTATCTCTCAAGCATGGGTTAACTATCCATGGCTAAACCAGATATAGAGCTCAGAGATAAAGGCAATACAGCATCCTTTCTGTCTGCCCCTGCTTGGTCCTGTTTATTGAATTATAGATCAGTACAACCGCTGCCTATTTTTTTCTCCCCTCATCTCTGTTTAATTTGATCAGAGAATCTGCTGATGCAGTGTGTGCCCAGCTCATGTGAAACCAATTTAAAGCTACACATAAAAATCTGGTGTCTCTCTTGCTCTTACAGGGCGTGGTGCATGTCCATCTTCAGAGACGGAGAGAGCCCCTTCTGGCATCCATTTGCCTGTAGAAATCTCAATAGAGAACACCAGCTGATGGCTTGTCCACAGGTGGGAAAAGGATCTCTCAAGTCCCGGTGGAGACCAAATCAGTATGGAACAACGCTGTAATGATGTGGTTTGAAGACTTGTATGTTTCTACCTCACACAGACAAATATTGCGGCATCCTCACCAAGGCTCATCGTCTGGTTGCCATGGCAAGGGATCAACAACATTATGGATGGAACAAGCTAATCATGACAGAGAACTAAGTCATAATCATGTTACATTATAGTCATTTAGCAGATGCTTTTATCCAAAGCAACTTACAAAGTTACTTGACACTATGAGGGGATTGAACCTATGACACTGAGACTGAGAATCCCATGCTCTACTGACTGAGCTGTCTGGGCTGGACCACTTTGACTGAGGATGTAACTATGGTGCAGCACCCGCAGTGTCGGCACAGCGGCCCCTCTTCTCATCACCATGGTGAATAAACTACATTGTTGACACAAAGCTCATCCTCTGTCTGTCTCGCCTCTGACAACCTGTAACGTTCTACATACAAAACACACTAAATCTAATATTCATGCAACTGGATAGGAGAGTCCCTACAATCAATTACATCAGGTCACACAATTAAAGAAGTCATTCTGTGCTTTCAGGCTGAATTGAGTTGAGGCATTAATAATGCAAGACAAATATAACAAAGAGACACAGAGAGAGTGAATGGGGAAGGATGCTCTGCGGAGAAAATGCGAAGGAAAACGTCACCCCTAAAATAAACTTGGGGCCACATGAGAGTGATACTATGAGATCTGGTGCTGGGTTGTCCAGCTGCTGTGATGTGGCAGGCCAGTCTGAGGAGGGTTTACTAAAGCTCAGCATGAATTCCCAGCGTTCCTTTAATTACCCAAAATTCCCAAGTATGAGCTGGCTGGACATCACAGGAGACAGGTTCAAGTCCAACACCACTTTCAATCAACTCTGTTGTTGTTCTTTCCGCTATGACATATCTTTGGTGTTTTCATTTATTCTGTTGAATAACGTGCGATTGTCTGCACAGCTAAATGGAAATCGTAAGCGGATAATTGAAGACTGTGATTGTCGTCGTTCCATAAAGTTTCTGTACTTTAATAGTTCTGTGAGGCAGACGTTCTTTTTAGAGTCACTATTGCAACATATTGGCATATTGAAAATATGTTCCCACAAAGTAGAAGCACAATATGTCTTTCCCATCTCCCATGCCTGGCCTTTCCCACAATCAAAATGAACTCTACAGCAATGCTAAGACATAAAGTTTAACCTAAAGCACTTTCTCCAGCCCATTACCCCACCGCCATGCCTCTCATACAAGGAACTGATAGGCAGGGGAGTTGTCAGGAGCCTGGTACAGATACATATAGAGGCCTGTGCCAACGTAAACCCCAGAGGCCCTGAGCTGTTGCGTCTGGGGAGAGCCAATGCCCTTAGCACTATATGGCGAATACCTGGCCATGTTTCCTGCTGGAAGTTGAACAGACAAGTCCCCATTTACTAAAAACCTTTTAGAGAGAATGTCATGCTTGAGTGATTCATATCTGTGACAGTTGAGCCTTTACCCTGTAGCAGTGGAGTGTTTTGTATTAGGGGAGGTTTGCATATACAGCACACTCAAAATAGAGCTCCATAATTCCTGTGTGAAAAATTTCTGTGTGAAAAAGTTTCTAGTTTTCTAGTTTTGTTATTGTAAGGTTACTCTCTTAAAAGTTTGCACCATATGCTTTACGGGTTAGTTAGTGGAGAGCAGATGGGAAAGAGAGAGAGAATCACATGCAGCCAAGTTCATTAGTCGGACCCAAACACATGGCATTGTGTGTACATGGTTTTCACCTTAGTCCACCGATAAACAAGACACCCCTTCATTTCTAATTTGATACAAAAAATCCTCATCAGTGAAGTCACAATTTAGGCATGCACACTTTCTCTTGCTTGCACACACACGCACACACATGATAGTTGCTTTCCTTTTAATCCTTTTAACACTTTGTCAGAGGATATAGAGAATAGACATATAGTCAAATAAAGAGCTGGCATGTTTCTCCTCCCTCGTTGCTTCTGTTAATCAGATATCTTGTTTTTGCGATGTGAATTCGTATCACTTTCCTTCTGCGCAGCTAATGCAGTCAAAAGCAATACAACTTTCTGTGCCTGTTAGTTATTGATTATTGGATCATGTTCGTTTGAAAATGAGTTCTCCTCAGGACTGCTCAACGTGAACACATAAAATCTACTGAAATTAGCCCTAAGCGCGAACACACACGGAATAAAATCAGAATAGGGTTAATTCCTCCCTATATTTTAGACCGCAACATAAAAAATAACGAAATGACAAAACAAAAGTTGGATTGGTGTGGCATATGCAGCCAAAGTTAAACCCATTACATTATATTGGAACTACCCTTTTACATGAGAGATTTAGTAATAAACGAATGAAGAAAAGTCAGAAGTCTCGTTAACAAATACCTGCACAGCAAGAGAGGTGCCAGTGGTGAATGACTACACAAAGCTGCAACGCACTGCAGAGTGCAAGTTCACTGGGCCTAAACGAGTAAATTGGTGTTTTTACAACTCAGCGATTCCATTTTTGTTTTTTCAAATTTCAAAATATGGTCGCCTTACAGCTACACAATTTAAATGCTTAAGCCATTATTGCTTTGGAGTGCGTCAAACCAGCCAGCACTATAAAATATTTCTTCCACAGGGCTATGATTATAATCGATTTATGTCGATTTGTGGTTGGATTAGTTTTATCTTAATCAAAAAATCTCAGCAAAAATTAAGTACAATTCTCGTTAGGGCCAAGTTGGACTGAAAAGACAGAATTTTTTGGCCTATCATGTTCAGGATCAATACAGCAAAGGCACGAGTTGCTACTCCAGCCCTAATCAATCCATTAAATGTTCAGGAAAGAAGACGGAGGGCGGAACATTTCCCAATCACTTCATCTCGATTTCCATATTAAATTAATCTGCATTTAGGCCAAATTCAGTCTCTTTGATTTTTACAGTTACAGTTTAATTTGTTCAGTTCCTTAAATTAAATGCAATAATGGCAATTCCAAATAATAATAATAATAACACTAATAATAATAATAATAATAATAATAATAATAATAATAACGCTAATAATAATAATAATAATAATAATAATAGTAATAATAATAATAATAACGCTAATAATAATAATAATAATTTAACCGTTAATAATAGGAACGTGCTATACTAACGTTTGGTTTGTATTGTTAATGGTCAGGCTAATTAAACAACACAGGCCTTGTCGAAGAGCCTAATCTAAGCTGTGGGGATATATCTTTTTCGTATTAGGTTTTATTCACATTTCTGTTAGACACAATAATTCCTAAACATAAATCTCGATAATGACCCAAGGAGAAAAATTAAAGACCAGTTAGTTAGGCAATTCAGTTCAGTTCCTTAAAAGACCTCTTAGGTAAGCCTGATGTTCTGTAGAATAGCCAAGAAACGGCAACATTGGTTGAACCAGTTGTTCACCAAACTTCATACATCGAACACTCAAGTATTTCGATAACAGGCCTAATGACTTCATGTTAAACATCGTAACCCAACTAATTCGATATCTAAATGTAACCATTTTTTTCAAAGGAAGCAGGTGTGAAAGTTGCTTCCAAATGGTTGTCTAAATCTAACAGGATGTAACTACAATGATACTGACTCACTCTTCACATAAGGCCTATATCGTCATTATCTCGCGGTCAAACGGTAATAACACAGTGTTTAGTTGAATAGGTCTCTAAAACAAATACACCAAAAAAAAAATCTTCTTATGCCATTTTAGCTGAACATAAGCTGACCTAAAATCCCTGGCTTAATTCTTTATTATTTATTTACACTTCAGTCCAAGTCCGCTTTTTTTGCGACATGAAACAATCAAAACGAAAATTAAATTTACCACAAACACGGTCGTATCAATACCTTATTGTGGCTCCATTGTCAGATGCAGCAAGTCAAACAAGCCTTACATGGCTTTAAATGGGCCAAGCTATGGCTTTCAAGTTTGATAAGGAATAGGCATATCGCATCTTAAATAATGTCAAGAAGCATCTCAACCGCATAGGCATGAAACTGAACAAATCAAAGCAGTTATATTCATCCTCTAATTACATTAATGTCATGTGTTGTGTCTCCCGCGTGTTTACCAAAAAAGCTTTTCCCCTTCTGAGCTTGACCTCCCATTTCTAGTGGCTGCATAATAGCGCTGGGCGAGCTTAGTCTGGGCCTACTTCAGATGTATGGAGCCTCAAGGTCGCAGTGCTGTGTGTTAGATAGGCTACTGAGGCGGCTTCAGCTTGAGCAAGGCATTTCTCTTACCCCGACAAACCTTAAGGGGGCTTTTAGCATTTGTTCAGTCTGCAGTCTCTGGAAAACATCTGATTCATTTTTTAACCAGTCCCAGATGCGGCAGTGTGAGAGAGTGTGTGTGCATGAGTGCGTCCGTGAGTTTGTCAGTGCATGAGAATTTGTGGGAGAATATCTGCGTCTAACAGAGGAGAAAAGAAGAAAACGTGTGGATTTTGTTGATATAACTTTTTAAGTATGAACGCAGATACGTGCGTCTCATACTGCGATATGACATCGATGGATTCATATTATGGCACATCTACTGCGCAAGGTAGGGATCACCAGGCGAATCCGTTCAGGACGTTCCCGACGAGTGAAACCAAATACAGCCCCACGTTCATTCCCGGTAAAGGACAGGGTTACGGCGAGAAGTCCCGGAGTCCTTTCCAGCAGGAGTGCCAGTCATTGGATGGCGCTGAAGAGGGCACTTTCAACAAATACCACCTCTTCATGCAGCGACCGACTTGTAAAACTCCCCCAGAGGGCAACAAACTGCACCCGGAGAGCGGACACAACGGGACGCTCATTCCCTGCTATGGTGAGTCCAAATGAGAGGGGAGCTTGTGGGCATGAAGTGCGCCTATCCAAACACTGGCCATGCATTAAACGGAAATGAACGTGGGCTCATTAATGGGTGGCACGAAGGGACATTTGCAGCCGTTAAGGAAAATATTGGCCTATTACAATATACAATATAGGTTTCGGAAAGTCAAAATGCGCCTTATCTGTCCTGAGGGCAGAGGACTGGGATGCAGGGGAGGGAAAACCCATCTAAACTCACTTTACTCAGTTTCATTTGCGGAATAGAGTGTATACCCACTTTTTGTGCTGACATGAATCTTTATCATCTTAATTCATAGTATACATCAAAAATAAATAGTAGACTGCTTGATTTAAGTTACACGAGTACATGGCCTTTCAAGGAGAAAGGAGAAAAACATACAGTGATAGTTTTCTGAGAATATAATTGCTTTTTGTTTGAATTGGTGGTTGTATGCCTTATGATGGAAACCGAGTGGAGGTCACAGTTTACTCACCTTTTACCACTATATCACTGTATTTACCACACGACCAATTATCACTGTAGACATTGGCCTAATGTAGTGTGTGATAGGTGTGTCTATAACGTCCTATTCATCGCTGACAATGAGCTGCGATGGTCGTTCAATATTATAATAAAATGTACGCTACAGGGTCACACACAGACAGAAAGACAAACGCGCACACACACCACACAGCATTAAAAAAGATTTCGAGCTGCATCCTTTAAAAATGAATACGAAGTTAATTTTTAAAAAGGCTTGAGGCTATTTTAAAGGCTAGTTCTCTTAAAGCGGCCCTTAGTTTATTGCCTTTTTAGCACACTTCATTAATAATGAATGAATGACTGAATGGTAACTTATGAAACTATAGCCTTCCATATATACAACATGAATTACAGGCCCAAGGAAAAAACAATACATGTATTTATTTATTCATTGGAGCTGAACATAATAAAGCTACAGGTAGATCTCATAATTCAGTGGCCATTCTATAGTTAATAGAATTAAATGTCAAATTCTGGAAGTGAGAGGCTGCTTTGACGTCCATGGTCATATTTGACAGAAAGGTTTTATAGCTTATTTAGACAGTTCGTTGAACTACAAATTAAGGCCATTTAAAGGAAACAATCCGATCTGTTGCGCCTTCCATGAGACGAGTGAAGTTTTAAATAAAATAAAACCCTCTTATTGAGCGGTAGTTGAAACGGACTCAACCGACAGGGCCAAATGAAAGGGCCTAGAGGTTAAAATAACATCCATGAAATGCATTAATTTTACATCCTAGCCTACAGTATACAGTCACGTTATATTAAGAATTACTATAGACTAATGTCTATATTGATATTAAATTAATTTACTGGTATCGGGGCATATACATCCATTTTTACTGTTGGCATGCTCTATATAGCTCCAGTCCAAATGTTATGCCTGCCATATCCCGATATTGCTATTGCAGAAAACATCACTTTGGGCAAATTATGATCATGGCCAAACTACAAGGCTTGTTGACTGAAACTTAAGCAGTTGCCCAAGCAATGTTGAACCTTTTAATATCCGTGATCCCCAAAAAAGAAAAAAATGAGCACGGATCACTTAGAAAATAGAGAGAAAATAGCTGGCATTGGCAAAACGAATTCAAATACATATAAATGCCTAATCGCGTGAAAGTCAAATTATAAGCATTAAGTCTAGCTGATAAAATGGAGTAGGCCTAATTCTGCTCAGTGGAGCCAATTACAACGAGGCCTGTATTTTAAGTAACAATATTTTGCGCAGTAGTTAGTACCACACTTTGCCAAAGTACATCTATAAAATGCAACGTAAACTGTGAAACAATGTGAGTCGGGTCTTTTTCTTCTTTTTTTTTGGATTAAGTTGTCACTTTGAGCTGTTGTTGTGGAGGTGAGAGCAATGCCTCCAATAGATTTGTGCACCCCTGCATTGAACTGAATTGACTTGGCAAGTGCAATGACAGAGCCATTTAAACACCATCATTAAATACAACATGTCTCCCTCGAGGAGAGGAGACTTCTGCAATGTTATTATTTAAAATGTTGCAGCCAGATGAAGGCATCGTGGCTCTAGGGAGGATAAATTGGGGTCTAGCCAAAGCCTCAGGCGTCAACAAGCTTGTGCTATTATGTGTGGTCCTCAATGGAGGATATATTGCTCAATCGTAATGCTATATCTCCATCATCACAACAAAAAAACATCTTATACCCAAAGGGAGTTTCTGTGTGGCAACATCAAGTATGACTGTCACAATGTTTACATGGCAGCCCAACAGTTTGTATCCATGTGACATTCTGAGCACATTATATACAACACAATGTTTGGCTACACAAAAAGTAAAATGGAGAATTATTTTTTTCCCAGAAATGCAGCTATGCCGTTGCTCTGTAGGTAAATGCTCAAATTTCAATCAGCTTACACATGAACACAAAACAGAAGTGAAGGTAAAGATGTTGCTGTAGATCTGTGAAAATAATATTGTAAAAGTATTATAGGAATGTAGAATGACTTGTGCTGCTTGATTCACACCTCACACCATATTCATGCTTCCAGCTAAGAACAGCTCCAAACATTCAGGCAAATGATTTCCTTAAAATCACTTTATTCCAGTGTAGCTGTGTAGGATTAAAATTTAGGAGCTACGAAGGGATTTAACAACAACGCAGGTTAAATATTGACCCCACATAACTGAGCCATACATTTTTGACTATTGCATCTCTAAAATTTTAGGACACCATTTTGGAAGATTTGGGTTGCTTTGTGGGCATGATGGTCATATTTAGTCTGGAACATATTTATCTTTATGACGTTCATTGAACATACAATATTTTCTTCGTAAGAGACTATCAACATTATCATGTCATATCATGTACTTCCACAAACTAGTGGCTCAGGTGTGGTGCTTTGGTCTCTGCAGTATATGTTCATCCCTGAAACTGTCCTAGGGGTGGAACTCGCTACCTGGCCACACAGCAATGAATGAAATCAAACCCCTGGAGCTGATCGAGTGCTTAGGAATCTAAAGGAATGCAGGTCAGCCCTGCAGGAGAGGTCCACATTAATCTAAGGCAGATGTGCATTACTGGGTCCTATAGTTATTATTCATACTCCCCAAACATTAGCCCTCCAAAACCACGGAGACTGCCTGAGATGACAAAGTGGGACTGGTTTACATAACCCTGTCTCAACAATACCTTGTGTAAATAAGCAACAAGTCAGAAATGGACATTGAGTTTGGGCAATGATTTGAGATCCAGGATGAATGAGAGACTTTCTGGAAAAGTCACACACATGTGAGAATGAATGTTTACATGCACACACTTTTTGGAATTATGTGGCTTAGAGATGCATTGTATTGTGAGTAATTACACTTTTTTCATAATTTAAATTCATTACAGTTTTCAGGTTTGATACAAGTTGACAAGTAACACATTATCCAGTTAAGTATCATAATCATTGAATTATGATTAAAGCCTGGCAATTTACTTCCAAATTTGAGTGTATGTAAGTGCAACGAGGGCAAAATGAGAAAAATAGAGACCAGATTACTTCTGATGGGACTTTGCATTGATGGGCCTGTGGTTGATACTGGGGTTTGTGTCCCCAGTGCTGCTGACACACAATGCAATGTTTGTGGGAGCACTGGTACTAGCTAAAGGGTAATTGTGCCTCATGTTGTTTTTTCCAAAAAGAAATTTCAATAGCAATTTACATGCTCATAAAATAAGTGAAACATGTTAAATATAATTGTTCAACATTTGTAAACTGTTATTACTCTCAAACAAGCAGAGAACTTTTAAGAGTGGGATGTCAAATGTGCTGTGATACGTAAAACATTTTCGGCATTTGAGAACTAAAACAAGAACCCAAAAAGTCTTGGCGGCATTTTAAAGACATCCTGTCAAAACACAGAACTCTAAGTACATGTTTAAAGACTCGGGGAAGTGATGTCACCGGATATGCACGTGCCGATGACTAAGGCATTGTTTAGATGTTAACAATAAGCAAATGTCAGAATGACACCTGTGATTATGCCAGTAAGCGTCTGTGAGACAGAAAAAACTGGAACATATAATGTGACTGTTTGAATGCTTGATGTGTGGTCTCAGAAGCAAAGGTAGCATCGCTTGAAAGCCTGAACGATAGAAATATGTGCAGAGGTGCAAGAATAGAGGACGTGTTGAAGAATGCATATATATACGAACAGTTTACTGAGATGCTCTTGTTCTTGTTCTGTTTATTTGGAAATTAAAGACCAGCTTCTCTAAGACAGTTTCAAGTCTGAGACCCATGGAAACCCTCTCATCATAACCCATCATTTTTTCTGCTTGTATCTGTTCCTCAACCATCTCATGCTGTTGTGTGGCTCCCTCCAGAGTGGTGAGAGAGACAACATGCTGCAATGTGCCCCACCACCCACCTGCCCACACACACACACACACACACACACACACCACCACCACCAGCGACTAGAGATCCACAGAATTTTTTGTTGTTGTTGAAATTTTAACCAGGTGGCAACCATTTTGGTCTTTGCCTTTGGTGTTGAGGCTGGCTCTCAGACTGAATCTCATCTTTCCTTCCCTGATTCTTATCAGTGGACTATAAGGTAAATCTAAGCTCTATAAAAGTCCTGACATATATGTACAATACCATTGCACTTGGCCACAAAATAATCTATTATGGTCCAAAACAAGGGAGAAAAGCTGGCAAGGCACAAAAAATGAAAACTCATAAAAATGTCCTCATCTTTAAAGATGGAAAAGCCAACTATGACAGCCCCATGATGAACACTACTGGACAAGGGTATGAAGACAGCAAAGGTATGGTGATAGCATTTTTAGTCCATGATTAACAACAGTACATTTTTTCTTTCTCATCTTTTTTCAGCAGGGATATAGGATATATCATATTTATAAAAGCCATGGGTAGGTAATCCAACTGTCATCAACTGACATTGCCTTCCCCATGGAGGGGTGTATTCACCTCCACCTCATAAAGACATGTAAAGAAAGTTGGGGAAAAGGTCCCCCAACTTTCTTTTGCAAGCAGGTTAAAATACTTCTTGAAAATGTGATTCCAACATGATTTAGTTGGTATATGTGGTAGCAGTATGAATTTCAGACTACTGGAAGAAAAAGAGAGGCTAGTAAGTGATCACAACATTTATAAACAAACCTGAACTTACATGTTACACTGATGAAAAATGTTTACACTTTGGTTACATGACCAGGGTAACTGGCTTGCCTCTCTTGAAGGCGACAGAAATGGGACAATCAAGTTGTGAGTTCAGCAAAACCATTACTTTGTTATTTTGACACAACGAGACGATTAAGTTGTGATCTTGAAAAAGATAAGATAATTAAGCACCGGAGTACCAGAGAAGTATTTTATCAAGGTATTTTACAACTTTTACCGAAGGAGAAGACTTGCATACTGCCGCCACTCCTCACTATTGTACGACATTAACCCCCAGCAGGTATTGTGTATTCCCTGACAGTAGTGAGGTCATGCACGTGTCAATTCACCGGGAGCTGAGGTTGAACAGAAAGATTCTCTATTTCCCACAGAATCTGCATTCCTGTGCGAACCGCTGGCATTGATCTCTCCTCAGGAACATCTGGGAGCCTCCCTTCTGCTGAGGAAACAACAGTCAACTTCAGTTTTTTAGACAGAGTTGCTGAAACCTCACCTGAAGTAGTATGAAAAGTGTGTCTGCTAATCAGCAATGAATGCAGAATCAACAGTCGCCTGTTGGTGACAAAAGCCAATGAGATAGCCTTCTTTATTTTGTCATATAAGGTCTGATAAGTGGAATTCTTTTGTGGCAGACAGCTGACAGCTTTGAGCTTTTTGAGAGAGCATTTTAGACCACTTTGTTTAAAAGCATTCCCTTCCCCATTTAGTGTTTGGTCATTAACCCTTCCCCAGGTTACTAATTTATAGTGTTTCTTTTATTTGCCTTCACTTGACCCTCCCCATCCCATTCCATAAAAACAGAGAGGGTGCCCTGTTGCTTTACAACCAGTTAAATTACACTTTGATGTTTTCTCTCTGTTTTCAGCAGTGATTAAATTGCTGACCCTAGTAAACATCTGACCCCAGCTAACTGAAGAGGTCTGCTGCTTGTTACAGAATTACTAAAGAAAATAGCAAGATCAGTCGATGATATTCTGTGTATTTGTATACATTGAGGAATACTGAAAAGCAACTAGAGTCAGAAAACACATTCCTCTGGATGCCAAAAGACTGGAGCCAATGCAATGGAATCTTGGCTCCCTAAATAAAGCAGTGTGTGATGGCTGTGTTCTCAAGAACAGCATGCAGAAAAGATAGCTCAGCATGTGGGAATACTGGGAGATATTTGAGTGGTTAATAAAAGTATCTCAGCGCAAAGAAAGATGAGTTTGAAGAACTAGACAGAGAAAAGATGTTAAAGTAACATTTCCAAGTTTTGCAAGATTCCAATGCAAATATTGACAGCATGGGTCAGTACAAGCCTGAGGACTATAGCCTTAACCAGTTCCACCAACCAGCCCCACCCCCATCCACCCTCTCATCCCTTAGCCCAGCTGTAGCCTTTGCCTTAGCTACGCAGGATATATGCCTTGCTCAGGGGCATAAATGCATTTTCTCTCACAGATGCAGATGCCAGGCAGGAACCCAGAGTTAATCTGTTTTACGTCTTAACATTGCAGCCATACTCCTGCCCTGGGGTAGAATGAAAATATTGCACTGGGCTTTAGAGAAAGAGGCCAGAGCAGGGGATGGTGATGTCAGAACATCTGCCTGAGTGGAGACCGTGAGGGGGTCTGACAGGTGGGCCACAGCGATATGAGGTCATGAACTCCAGTTGGGTGAGCTGTGTTGTTCCATTAGTGTCTCAGTCGCGGCGGGTCTGAGCCAGAGAGTAGGGGAGGGCTGGTGTAGTTGAGAGGGATGACTATTGACATCCCAATGTGGGATACACTAGCCAAAGGCATACTAATCCATGAAAACAAACATGCATGTTGCAGACAGCCACCGCCTAGCTTCATCACTCCTAAACTATTCAGTCATCTTACTAACCGAAATAACTTGGCTCAGAGAGCCACCAGTGCCAGAAGGAGGCTTCAACTGTCCTCAGATATACTGGGTATCTGAGAATGACAAGAGGCCATTGTTGACTCAACCATTACTATTAACAAAGTGACAAAGAAAAATGAAAAGAAAATGCATGCCTCAAGCAGCACATAACTATTAACTAAATCATGGGAGGCTCTCTGACTCAGAAACAAATGTTATTGGACTAAGTCCATGTTGGTCTTACACAAGGCTGTTTATGTTGAGGAGACCATTATGCCCTGGTTCCTGACCAATATGGTTACAACCCAGGATAAGGGGCACCCCATGCCCATGCGCAGGAAAGGCAAATATAGAGGCTGACAGAGCACACTGTTCTTGCTGGCCTACAACCAGAGCCCTTCAGCTTATTTATTCACACAGCTGTTTGTTTATTGAAGGAGAAGGGACAGCTTTATTCATCTCCTAAAAGGAAACAAAAAAGCTAGCATGTACTGACAGGAACAGAGCGAGGTCTGTCGCAAAATGGAGGCTCTTGAAATTGAAGGTGACAAACACAATGTTGTTTACATCTGAGAGGCAAAGCTGTGTGGTACTGTGGTCGCCCCAGTACACAAGGCCCACCATACACAGCTCAAGATGGAGCAGGTTTTGTGTGGTTCAGATTTCAGATGGCGTGATTGAGAAATGTGAGGGAAAGGGCAACACTAACTATGGGGAATAGGGATTTGAGGGTTGTGTCACAGGTCACACCAATGTGTAGTGACATACCTTTCAAACAGATATGGACATTTTTTCTCTGCAACTTTTAGACTTGCTGCATAGAGACAAGGCCTTTGAACCTTAAAATAAAACATGATGATGGTGATGTAAGCTTAAAGTAAATGTCATTTTGTGTGGCTGTTGTAAAGTGATGAGGAGCAGACATGCTTCCTGACTTGAATGTGAAGCCCTGTGAGTTTCAAGTGGCCTCATTCTCCAAAAGCAATACGTATTTAGAAGAAAATATTGCTCTGTTAAAGATTAGAAGAAGAAGAACTGGTTGATGAATCAACTTTATTTGGCACTAACACATGTACACATGCAGTGAATTTCTTTCTTCGCATCCTACCTCTGACTAGATACACACACATCACCCCACACACATGCACATGCACTACAAAGATATAGTAGTAACACTAAGTATAGGACTATTTTTGACAAGATATGGTGCTTTTCATTTAGTTCTAAATTGGTCAGAACGTTGGTTCTAATAAATTGTTTGAAAATAACATTGTGACTACGGTAGTTACATTACATACTGTACATGGTGAGATTTAGGTAACTTGTGAAGGGGGTGTTTGTTTCTAGATACTACAAGGGAATCATAAGACTTATTTAAACAGGAACCAAAATTGCTCAAATGTTTATTCACAATAACAGTGTAATAATGAATCTATGAAACCGCCATCATGTTATATTAGGTCATTGAGCAGTTTCATCAGTCTACATCAAATGTCACCATGTCCCAGGGAATTAAACTATAAAATATGGTTGTTCTTAAACTCCCACATTTTTCTCTTTCTCTTTCGCTCTCTTAACCACATGCATACATATAGCAAAAGACAACAGTGGCCTGACAGAGTCTGAGTTGCCCCCCAACGGTGATCCTCCCGGGATGGAAGGCAGCTACCTGAACCTAAAGGAGCCCGGCGTAAAGGGGCCAGTCGAACGGCCAGGCTCAGACCTTTCCAGCCCCCTGGACAAAAGTGAGGCTGAGAGCAACAAAGGAAAGAAGAGACGCAACCGCACCACGTTCACCAGCTACCAGCTGGAGGAGCTTGAGAAAGTTTTCCAGAAGACACACTACCCAGATGTGTACGCCCGTGAGCAGCTGGCACTGAGGACAGACCTGACAGAGGCCCGTGTACAGGTGAGGACATTGGAATCACAATGCCTTCCTAAACAACGACATGAGTTGTGAGCTGAGCTGTATCATGGTAGTCCTCCATGTTAGCATGTTAAGATTAACTTAGGGAACTGACAAAGAAGGCTGAGAGAGTCACACTGGCCTTTTGACAGAGATTGTTTGGAACAGTAAGACAGCAAGGCCTATTGTTCCCCATCTCTCTTTTTGCCTGCCAGTTTCAGATCACAGTGGGATGGGTGGGACTAAGGGAATACTTGGCTCTTAACTCTTACACGCTGCAG
>OOFE01002686.1:12121-26389 GCA_900323365.1 Monocentris japonica | reverse complement strand
AAAGGGTCAGAGGCCAAGGGTTTCTCCCCAGTACTACCATGTTCAAACTGCTTCACCACACAACTTTGGAGGGAGGGAAGGAACACACATGGAAAAAAAAATCATCAAAGCTATTTGGCAAGGATATAAAAAACACTTTGAGATGCCAGTTTCAATTTCCAACCGTAGTCCGAGACATAGTCAGGGACAGAGACCTGGCCTGGTCTTGTGGTGGTACAGTAAAATAAGTACATTCATGTTGTATTTACACAGACCCATCTATCCCCAGATGAATATAATTAACTTCCTCGTCTGACAGGCACACAGCAGACTCCGTTGAGTCACGGTGAGGTTTGACCCATAGTTTTAAAATCAGACCTTAAATGCACACGCAATCAAGACTAAACCCGACAATTTCATTTGAAGGTCCATCAAGACAAAGTCCAGGGATAGCCAATTGTTGAATACCATAGGGCACTCAAAGTTTGGCAAACTATTGTAGAATCCTTTTCATCTCAGAAACAACAACCACTGAAATCCAAAGTACAGATGTTTTCTGCTGAAATACCAGTGTCAAGGTCCTCCAATTCCATCCTCAATTTGATGATGAACGTCTTCATAACGTTGACTACAGTTTTCTATAATCACATCTGTGACTTCTACCACCACTAGTTTATTTAGTACAATTAGCTCTCAACCTCAGAGTTGAACTTCACCATACTGCTTGCTTTTTATGGAGGAGAAGGCTGTGTCTGAGTGACTGCTGAGGCAGTCTATCAATCGCCGTGGTCCTGGATGACAGAGATGAGGTGAGATGGCTGGACTTCAAAGCTACTTTTGGAGTTCTGCACTCTGCCCTCCCTCTCTCCCTCTGCCTCTCTCTGCCTGCTGGCTCTGGAGCATAAATAAAGCTCTTTAATGGCTCTGTAAGCTGCCTTTTGCTGTCAACGTCTTTAGCAATTACTGTATCACCGCCAAGCACTTTGAGCTCCAAGAGCTCCGAGCCACCTTCTTTGCAGATGTCAGCTAGATAAAATAAACAAGGATAGTAAGTGTTTGCAGTTGGTAAATTAGATAGTTATTTCTCTGTCTCTGTGAGAACTTGGTATTATATTGCAACATGTTCTCACAATGGTTGTATGTATCTGACAAAAAGTTATGCACCCTTGACTCATACAATACGTATGTATGGCAGCCACATACCCTATCACATACCTATACCCTATACCCCACTAGGGCATGAGACTCTCAGTCTCAGGGTAGTGGGTTCGATCCCCACATAGTGTAAACTATCACCTTTGTAAGTTGCTTTGGATAAAAGCGTCTGCTAAATGACTGTAATGTAATGTGATGTATCACTGTGCATGTGCTAAAATCAAATAAAATGACTTTGGTTGAGGTTAGGCAGCAAAAACAAAGGTTAACATTAGGGTTAAGGTTAGGTTTAGGCAACTAAAACATTTTGGTTAAGGATAGGATAAGGTTTTGATCATGCTTAAATAAGGAAAACCTTCACTGAAAATGAAAACTTTATTCACTGCTGAAAACTTTTGTGTCTAACACTCTGAGACAGGACTCAAACCCAGATTGCCGGAGGGTAAGGCAAATGTGTACACCCTGACCTCCACTGCACTATTTCAATGTAAAACTACTGCCTGTTTCAATCATGTGAGCTCTGTCTTCTGTTTCTCATGATTCATATATATCAAATGAAGTCACTGTGCACTGTGCACTGTTACTATGAACTACGAACTTGATGTGAGAACAGGATAAATATCCTACTGTGCATCATATGGGATGCTTTGTTGTTGTTCATTATGAAAAATAATACCAATTCTCTGTGTTAACTGGAATTATATCTACTTGTGCACAGATACCACTAGCCTTCCTCTCTGTTTCAGGGTTGGGGAATAGGAGACATGGAACAGCAAAGAGCACATCTGACTTCATAATGTTCCCTGAATGAGCTCTCTTCCAAACTATTTGGCGTAGGTCTCAATCCTACTGTTGTTCAAAGGCAGCACTACATAGAGCAGTCCCTCTGAAACATGACACACTAAGTACCCAGGAACCAAGAAAGAGGGCACATATGTGCACAGACATTGTTTGCTTGTTTATAAGAAGTTTGGCCTAAGTGTGAGAGTAAGTCCAAGTCAAAAGAATGCATTCATTTGTGTTTGACTTTGAGAGTTGTATATAACATTGTATGGATATATGTGTATGTGTGTGTGTGTGTATGTGTGTGCTTGGTGTGCACTTGGTCCACTGCTCTAGTCTGCACGCCTCTAAAAAGGTCAGAGGGGTTAGCTGCGGAAAGCCAAGGGCTTAGGCGTCAGGAAATTAAACATGAAATGAAAACAAGCTCCAGTTTGAACATTCCCCCATCTCACTTTCCAATATCCCCACTTCCCCTCTCTGACTTAAAAGGGAGGAGGGAGAAAGACAGAGAAAAAGGGTGGCGAGGGAGACAGAGGCTGGCGGAGAAAGAGAAAAGTGGCTGAGCTTGAACAGGGGGTGGGAGTACAACAGTGAGATAAAGATGACGAGCGTAGTGCTAGCTCGCTCCATCACAATTAAGCTGACCATTAGGTGACTGGATGAAACCTTGGCATGCTGTAGGGTAATTTGAGCTATGAAATACTGCTACAGCATTTTGATGCTACCTGCAGACAAAATAAACTGTGTCATAACTTAAGTAAAAAATATGTCCAATATATCCAATCAGGAGCTTTTGTATTGGGGATTATATTTGGAAACCTGTGTCCCAAAAGAACCAGAGGAAAGATTTTACAAACCTTAAACAATAATAGACCCTGAATTCTCTTGGGGAACATAACATAGACTCCAAAGCCCCTCCAAACATATGATATAATTCAAAGGGCAACAACCCTTCACCTTGACATTGGGGTTCAGCCACAACCAAGCTATCAGCTTACCACTTTGCAAGGGTGAGCTGTTCTCTAATCTCACCAGCTGACCTGTGGAATGTTGGAGTCAGAGGATGTTTCTTTACGTCAGCCTTTTTCTAAAATGCCAGTAACATCTATATGTCTGTAAGTGGCCATATAAGGTATTTTCTTTGAAAAAGAACCAAATAGTAGTTTTATATGATGACAGGTTTGTGTGCATATTTCAGGCACTTAGCTCGCCTTATCTCATTTGATAACAATCCACTCCAACCCCTCAGTGGAACTCATTTTGGGAATATAACATGGTGCACACTGGGAATATAACATGCTGCACACTTTGCTCTTGTGAAATTCACAACTTTGTGCAACACTGACCATTATTTCCACTACTCTGTGTGTGTGTGTGTGTGTGTATGAGGGACAGAGAGAGAGACGAGAGGGGGGATTTGAAGAGGTTGAGTGAGGGCAAATTGCATGTCAGGGACTGTGAAAACCACAAGTTGATTGGGCTGGGAATCATCCCATAATCCAAGTTCAAACCCGTGTGTCGAAGCTGGATCGCTCTCTGTTTCTCTTTGAAGAAGTATCCCCTTCCCCCTTGGGAGGATAAGATTCAGACAACCAACAAATAAACACAGATAAACATGTGGAGACTCCCAGTACCCCTTTGCTGTCCTATTCTCTGGCGTTGAGATGTGAGAAGAATGTGCAGAAAATATATCAGCATAAGATATAACTGATTATGTTAGGGAATGTAAGGAGAGATGGTGAGGAAAGGCAAGAAGATGAGGTAGCTACCACTGACTAAGAGACATGAATAACATGAAATCAATCTAATGATACGAAATGATTTAGAGTTAAATACAAACAACTGTATGACCATTAAACAATTTTTGAGCCCAAGTAGGTGTCTGAGAAAGTGTTGAAATTATTTGATCATTTGTGATGCACTTTAACATTTAAGAACTGAGTTGAGATTCATGGCTTATGTCAAGGCATACTAACAACCTATGGCTAAGAGGATGTTACTTGTAGCTACTGTATATGATCAATATCCAGTAGAAATTTTATTTGGGCCAACAATGTTACTGTACCTCATCTTCATCAAGCATACTAGATCACTGCATTGCACAGCATTGACGGTGTGTACTAAACGGGTTACACTTGGCGTCTGTAGAATTATTTGACTGGATTTCTCTCAGCCTGTTCTGAACATCCTCACTGCAAACTAAACTCCCTCCTCATCTTGCTCGCTTTCATAACTCTGCAGCCATATTTTCCTCCAATGCCTTCCATGTTCAGGAGAAGTGGACTAAGGGGTCTGCACTTGGTCTGTCAGCAGGCACTGAAAACACACCCCTTTTCACAATAAAATATGTGCATCAATCTCAAGAGAAATCATTTTACCTAGAAGCTCCTACTCATATACAATCTATACTCAATATGCACAAAGAAACACAGATAAACAAATGCATCTTTGGTCAGTAGTTTAAATTTTGTTTCATGTATTATACAGAGATTCCCCACTGTATCCAACTGTGCTGACATGTGGGGCAGAGCACACCTTTCTCAAAGTGATTTATGAATGGCTACAGGCCCAGATGTGGATCTGTCGACGCAGGCAGCCTGAAGGGAGGCAGACGCCTGTGTATCAAAGGGAGGAGCTGAATCGTGCAGCACCAGGGGAGACCCACCATTTTCACATCAATAGCTCTGTGTGGACTGCACTTTAAAGACACGTCAAGTCTTAAACCTGTGGCTGGACTTTCATGTGCTGCAGAATTTATTGGTTCCACTGTCTTCAGTCTCTGTGGTTAAGTTTCGTACTTTGTCTTGCTGAGAAGAATGGATGGTTCTGTTTTCTGCAGAATAATATTGGAGGTTCTAGTTGATATGAGAGTGATCTGTGAAATAAGATTTAAGTGTGAAGTATTTTCCTGATGGATTGTTTTTATTACAGGTGTGGTTCCAGAATCGCCGAGCAAAGTGGAGGAAGAGGGAACGTTTTGGCCAGATGCAGCAGGTCCGGACACACTTCTCTACTGCCTATGAGCTGCCCCTCCTCACTCGGCCAGAGAACTATGCACAGGTACTGATCATCATGAATGGTTGCAAAGGGTGGAGGTCAGCAATGACTTGGATTCCATTAACAATTAAGATTCAATATACTTATATAAGCAGGGTATATAGTATAGATAAGACAATCTCTTAACCTACACAGGCTTTGTTGTTGTTTGCCCCTTAACTCCTATTCTTCTCTTCCAGATCCAGAATCCTTCGTGGATTGGAAGTAGCAGTGGAGCATCTCCAGTGCCAGGCTGTGTAGTGCCATGTGACTCTGTCACCTCCTGCATGCCCCCTCACCCCCACGGTCCTGGAGGAGTGTCTGACTTCCTGGGTGTGCCCAGTCCAGGGACCAGCCACATGGGACAGACACATATGAGCAGCCTTTTTGGGGGTCCTGGGATGGGTGGTGGAATCAATGGCTATGATCTCAATGTTGATCCAGACCGCAAGTCCTCCAGCATAGCTGCGCTGCGTATGAAGGCCAAGGAACACAGTGCAGCTATCTCTTGGGCTACATGATGTCTCAACCCAGGTCCCATCCTGCCCCCATATAGCCCTTTCTCTGGAGCAGCCATTGCCAAGCACTGTGGGGGAGGAGGGAATTTGCCTGACAGCACTAATGATAACACAGGTCAAATGAACAGGGAGCGACTGTGGAGATAACAAAGGCCATTACAGCGGCCATTGCAACCAAGATAACAACCGTGACTATGACAATCAGCAGATGCTGAGAGTGAGAGAAATAGAGAGAGATGTTACTTAGATGAAAATGAAGATTACTAAGGAATTATGTTCATTCTTGATTCCTTGATCTCTCAGGTGTCATGTGGAAATGTGGGGATTAGTCCCTGACAAACTGGGTATCATTCATAACTTACAGTAAAATGAGCAATGCCATAAACAGGGTTTACATAATCATTTCATAGAATACAGGAAACCTAAGTGCCAAATCCAATCATATCATATCTTAGTTCACAGAATTAAGCTAGATTCACAATCTTATTTAACCCCTTTCCCTATATCTTTTCCATAAACCCACTCACCTTTTTTCTGTGACTGTCACTTCAAACTTTCTATATAAATCATTTGAAATACATATAAATATTTGTCTGACAATCATGGTAAACAAAGTTGCCATTTAAGTAAACATCAGGGGCACTCAATAGCAGGGCAGGCTAGTACTCGGAGTGCTGGGAGTTTCTGTTCTGTCACTTTCCACTGCGTGCTGTCCAATGAAGAAAAAAATAAAATCGTTAAAAAAGTAAACATCAATTTTGTCTTAGTCTGCGGTGGGCAGTTATGTTGCTATTTTCAGGCATGCAAAGAAAAACAGAGGTTGAGTAAAATGAGTGAACAGAGAGTCTAATTGAGAGAGGGCAGACACGGCCGGTGCCAATTTAGTCGTGGAGAAGGGCAGGCATTGGATTGGCAGTAATTTCAAATGAACGTGTCATTTCCTCCCCCAGGGCTGCCTCCACAGGTTTGCCTTCTAGGTCAGGCCTCAAGTTACAGGAAACGCTGTCTCCACTGGCAGACAAGGCGCAGCAACACACAGCAGCAGCCTTCAACACCAACTAACCAGGCCAGCCTCAATCAGCAACCGACAGGACTAGACACAATCAATTAACATCAAACTATGCTGTCCCGCCATGTGAATAAAAACAATAAAGTACATCGCAGTATACATGGTGAGGACATAATGCACCCAATTCAGCACGGTGTAATAATCAATTCATCGTTAGATGTGGGATCAGTAGAGATGACTCTTGAATCCATAGCATGCTCACAGAACCTGTCACATGCCAGAGACTGCAGGCCAAATCAGTGGCCCTGATTGTCCTGAAGAGCATTCTGTAATGTTTAGGTAATGTGATGACATTAGAGCTGGGCTGCAGGAATGCAGTGAGTATGTCCAGTGATTGCAGGGGTGTCTCTGTGCGTTACCCCTCCGGAATAAGCTTGTCACCAGAGCTGGGCTGCAGGCTAAGTCTAGAGCCAGGCTTCATTAGTCTTTTGGCTGATCCCTCTATGACGCCTGCTGGGCTACATATCCTTTTTCTTTCCCTTGTGTGGACGAAGGCAGGACAGTCTGGTTCTCCTCCTCATAGCTGTGATCATGGCATTATAGGGTCCATTACAGCTCTGTATGGCTTGCTTGTTTAAAATTCTCAAAATGTTGAAAGACTCACAAAGCCTTTCCTTCTTTACAGGGAAAGGAAAAACACAGATATATAAAAATAGCTATTAGAATCCAAATTCCTTCACTGCCAACAGATATTCTTGTTGAGAACTTTCATGTTGGATATGAGGTGGAAAAGGACTCATTTGAATCACAGGAATCTCTGTAATTCAAATCAAATCCTGGTATTGGCACGTAAAATACGTGACAACGTGATAATTACTTTGACATGAGGGTTCATTCTGATCCTCTAATAAATTCTAAATTGAAGGCATATTGGCAGTAGTCAAAATGGCATCAAATGGAAACACTTAAAAATCAAAAATTTGAGCCATGATCGCACTCAGTGAAGGAGAAACAGTGTGGATTGATGTGATGTGTGGAGCAAAAATCAAGAACAGTTGTGTACATTTGCCAAAATTCAAAGATTTAACAGGATGAAGTCAAAAGAAAATTATGTGTGACTATATGTGCTTCTTACCTTGTAGAGATAACTGTGTCTGTGTCTTCTTGCTGGTCCTCCCTCTCCACTCCTCTGCAGCTCAGTCCATGTTAATACTACTGAAGTAAAGCAATTGAGATCCATGGTTATTGGTAATATCATATTGTGTGAATGTGAGCAATATGAGTGATATTGTTCTTTTGCTTGTACATTTGTTTTGCTTGTTATTTGTCAAATAATGGACCTCCAGAGATAAACCAGTAAAGTATTACAATAATATTGCCAAGAAATGTAAAGTTATTTTCAGTGTTATTCTGAATTGCTCTGGATTTTACCGAGGTTGAATTTGCTTTCTAATTTCCTTATGGCTTTAAGCAGCTTTTTGTATATTAATCATGTATTTCTACTTGTGACTTTATATAATATTGTGCCATTGCAATAAGTTATTGCACTTGTGTTTGAGAGGGGCATATCTGACTTCCATTGGGACAGTAGTCTCTCTGTTAAAGCCAGAGTCATGTGGTTTTGTGTCCCAACAGTCAAAGAGCTGACTCTTAAGCCTGTCCATATTTAGCATGTCTGAGATCTGCTCAAGGTGCTGGACTTTTGTTTGTACAGAAGCAGCTTTCTGTTAATGTTGATGATGTTTATGATGTGATTATGAAATAAATGAATCTCCATGAGTTGAATGACTTGAGATGTTTTTTTCTTCTGTTCAAGAGACTGTTCATGTATGAGAGCAAAAGTGATCTATGAATCACATGCCAAATAAATATGAGAGCAGTGAATGCACACATATACACATACCAAGAAGGTGTACAGGGTGTAGAGGGCAAGACATTCTTGGAATTCCTTTGAAATTGAGATATAATTTAGGGGAATGTGGATGGGAAATGGAGACATAAATCAAAAAGCATTAGCAAACTACAAAAATATGTAAACTATCGCTGACTAGTGAGTGTGTGTGTGCACCTGTGCCTGTACCTGTGTGTGTGTGTGTCTGTACAGCAGGTATGGTGGGAAGGTTGAAGATATGTGAGCCCATTTTTTCTCTTGCATCAGCAACTTCCAGATGGGATGCTCAGTCCATCCCATTAGGCTCTGAGTGAAGGGTAATGTTTCAATGGGCCTTAAATACCCCCAGGTGCTCGTCTGCTAATACCGTGGCCATGGTCAGTATCAGTGAAAGCTGTCATGGAGAATCTCTGCTAATGGCAACATGTTTTTACACAGTTGTTCTTTAGTTTTGCTATATGAGCTCAATCAATGTGCACAGCTGCACTGTATAGTCTTTTCCTAACCACCAAGTCCTTTTAGAGCTCTTTCCTACATGTAGCGAAATGAAGTTCACAATCAGTCCATCCTATATTTGTGTTGAATCGTATCCACTAAAGGCATGACCACTTAGGACTACTCTCGTAAGACAAAGGAGAGGCATTGCCAGGAAAAAGATCACCCATGCCAATTCACATCTTGCCATAGCCATGGTCTTTGCCCTGTGAAGAATGTTGGAGTTCTCCCATTTCTGGGTGCTCCCAGCAACCATCGTTGTCTTTTCCACAGTTGTGCAAGAATTTTAAGGACCACTCTAATCGCACAAGGGTGGGAAAGCTCGGGAGAAGGCTGTTGTCACCCAATAAAGTCTCCAGCAGGACCTGACAGCTCTCATAGAGGAACTGGAAATCATCAATAGAACTGCATCAGCGGGAGAAGAGAGGCCCTGCTTCAATACAGAGTTCCAGATGAACATCTCTGATGAAGAGCTTATATCACACAATGGCTATTTCCTGTTTTATGTGCTATTTGATAAACAACCAGGCACTTGCAGCATACATACTGAACAAGTAAAAAGTTTCAGATTCCAATCATAATCCTACTGAGGCCATCTTACTGAGGCAGACTGAGTTAGGAACTCACAGGACTCATAAAATCAGAGAGCCAAAGGACAAACTAGAATGCTAGTTTAAGAGACATACTCCCTAGCTCCCCTAGCTCTGCACTCCTCTTCTGTCTCAAACTTGGGTAGATGAGATAAATAAACACTAGCAGAGAGGAAGAAGAGCAGCCCACTGCGCCCTGAACAGCTCTCATTAAACCTAATGGGTCACGCTGCTCCATCCAGGCTCCACTGACACCCTTAATAGAAGCCTGCATGGTTAAGGGACCATGAAGACCATTAGGGCACTTCAAAGTTCACCCCACTACATTAGGGCCCTGTTGATATGGCAGAAAGGGGACAGATCCAATTCCTCATTCACTGCTTTATTTTTCCATCGGTTGGCCTGTCAATCAACCTGGTCCATAAACAAGTAGATGCTTGAGCCGCTCATTAAGGGCCATCGTTAGCAAGGCCAGGGCCGTAAATCAGCACTTATATCAGCTTTCAGCAAAGCATTTCTAATAGGTCATATTTTAGACCTGACACTTGGGCTTACACTGTTAAACGATCCCCTCGGTTTCATAATAAAGCCTGTGCTTGCACAGTAAATCAAATTTCTCCACTCACTTTTTGGCCAATGAAGGGACTCCTGATTCCTGTGGGTTGGGGAGACTGGAACCAAAGGAAAATGACGTGCACACTGACCAGTAAAACGGACCTCTCCCAACAGTCAGACATGTAAATTCACACAAGCCATTATTTGCGGCTGTAAAACCATGACTAAGAACACTGCAAGTCTACCTCACTCAAATAACTTCAAGCAACATCTTGTGATAAATCAAAAGACTGAGCAGAAGGCTGATATATTGATGCTGTCCTAAGGGACATAAAAGACGGAGAGGTCTCCTGCTGTGGTTATAAGTCTGCACCACGGCCCCTCTGCAAGGCTATGTGTAGACAGAGGTGGAGAAGAGCAGTGGGTTGAAAAGGAAGAAACACAACATACATCATGTTGTCCTGTAAAACGTCCCTCATTACAGTCCAAGGACGCTTATAAATACACATCACATTTAACAAAGGAAACAAAGGAAACAGAATGAACGAAATGAACAAGACGGAAGGATGGGACTGTCTGAGCTAAAGAATTCAAGTTTTTGACTCATTGAGACATGGCACTTGAGTCCTTTCTTAGGACCTACCTCAAACTAACAGAAATAAACCAACCCTAAAATTTATATTTGCATCCCATTGTGTCAGTGGCTCTCACAGGTCATTGTCCCTGCAAGAGGGTGTAAGTGTAGGAGGAGGACTTGGCTCAGGGGTGAGATCAAAGTGAGTCATGAATACCTTACTTCCCTGTGCTCCTTCTAATGGTATCTCTGGCTGTTGGCCAGCCTTCCCTATCACTGCACTCTACAACTCAGCTCCAACAATGAGATCAGTTTAATCGCTTTTCTGCTCATAATGTGGAACACATCTGTAGTGTAGACAATTCACACTCACATCCAATCAACGGTCATACCTGAGGGAAGATCAAATTGTGTGTGCATTCTTGTTAAATGTCTTAACTGCAAGTAAGAGACAGTGTGTAATTCCAAACATTTTGTAGACTACTTGGTCTTCTGCTACACACCTGCCACTGACAATAGTCAGGTGTGCTAATCTCCTACTGTTATACAACTAAAATAAAAGTACAGCATCCTGCAGTGGGCAATGTGCAAGGCTAGAATTGAAACCCACAGCAAGCCCAAAGTGAGTCTATCTGAGCACACATCTTCCCAGTACTGAGAGGGTATTAGATGGCATTGTTAGTCTGTAGTCCTTCTCCACTGTCTCCTCCATTTTCCCATCAGCTGACAGTGGCCTATACTCTGCCAGCTGCCTGACAGGCATCTCTGTGGTCTGTAACCATGGAGACAGCCTCACGACTCCTTGCATCATTCGTTGACTCCCACTAATAAAACTGCAGTTTATTAGAGTGTGGAAATGTCGAGTGTGGCTTTTTGACATGCTAACATAAACAGAGAGGGAAAGGATTTAAAGTGGTACTGACACAAGGAAGTACGTTTGGGCAGGGTAAAAGAGGTGAACAGCATGGATCCAACCACTGGGTTAGTGGGTTAAACCAACACTCGGGCTTCAGGGTTTACATATATTGTTGTAGAAAAGTAGCACTATTAAAGTAACAAGCAAGGACAAAGGACATTCAAAAGGCAAGCATCAAGCTAAATCCCAGGTTGGATCAGCTTTTAAAAACATCTTTGTTACTCTATTTACCAGCTACATGTGGTGTAACATGAACATGACTGACAGAATGAGTTGTTACATGCTACATCTGTCTACTGGCAAGATGCAGTAAATTGTGGCGTTAATCCCTCTACTCTTTACCTCTGAGTATCTGGTCAAGTTTAGTCCTATAAAATAAGAGAGTATATCGAGATCAGCAGTCTTCCTAACCTTAACCCTCCCTCCTAGCATCCTTCAAATTTTGTTATCAGGCTGTGTTTCTAACCTCCTCAACCTCCTCACCTTCTAACCCTCAGAGCAGCCCTTTGTCTCCCCTCTCCACAATATGCTTTCAATTATGAATCTGGTGGATATGGGGGCGG
This sequence comes from Monocentris japonica, assembly GCA_900323365.1. Taxonomy (NCBI): domain Eukaryota; kingdom Metazoa; phylum Chordata; class Actinopteri; order Trachichthyiformes; family Monocentridae; genus Monocentris; species Monocentris japonica. The sequence goes on along the minus strand of OOFE01002686.1, from coordinate 14,325 downwards.
TAAAGCATCCTACTGATTTATTGTGTACTCAAGTCCAGTCGTGTTCAATGCATTTGCACAAGAAGCCCTCCTGCTGTAGGGCTCAAAGGTCAGAAATACAGAACAGTTGACCTCTTGCGGACTTGTGCACACCAGGTCTCGCCGGTCCTGATTGACAGGCGTTGAAGACTCAACAGTGAAGGCCACAGGGAGAGAAAATGTGTTGTGCAACGAGGAACTAAACTGCATTAGCCTCCAGCTGCAAGGAAACTAGGCAAGTGGTAGAAAAATAGAGAGAACAGAGAAACTGATAACTCTTCAAAACAGAGATGAACTAATGAAGAAAAATGAAGTGGCAATGAATATGAGAGGCCCTCATATAGTCAGTATCAATAGGCTGACTGCTGGTCACTGGACATTATTCTTTGCTGTTACCATAGAGCTCTTTGTGGTCCTCTCACATGGGGGACCATCTATTTGTAGTCAAAGTCCTGTAGACTAAAAACACATGGCTCACAAATGAGTCACAGAGTACAAGAGATCTCTCATGACAGTGGTGACGCTCCGCCTGAGAAATGTCCCATCCCAACAGACTAATTTCCTGGCAGTTTCAGCTCACTTCCTGTTTCACGCTGGGTAGTGGGTACTACACTGTGCGTCACAGAGACTGCTTGGGCTGCTCTAAGGCCAGTGGTTCTGTGGGACTCAGTAGCTGTGGGACAATTCTGTTATTCGATACCACAACAACAGGGCTTGCAGCCAGACTCCAGGCTGATATGGCGGGCTGCAGAATTTTTTTTTTTTTTGCATGCCCTGCATATCAAACTGTGCCATTGAGAATATTTTGCACATTCTCACATTTTCACAATGGGTTTTGTGGTCTTATTGCAACAGATGTGAATTGTCTGCCCTGGCATGGTTTCTGTTGTACAGTCTTCAGGGGCTTCTCTGGGCCCTCAACTCTCCACCGGACCTAACACCTTTCACACTGGATAAACACAACACAAGGAGAGACTTAAGTTTTATGTTAAAGGGTGGGTTATTACATGCAGGAAAAAAGGACTTTCAAATTCCTCTGGGAGTCTAACTACTCATAAATCATCAAGCAATGAAAGTTTCCTCTCCAAACAGGGGGCTAAAACAAACTGAACACGGAGCCCCTCAACCCCACCCCCATCCTTTGCTCTCCTCTCCCTTTTCCTGGTAGGAATTTTTATGAGGAGAGAAGAGATGAGGTGGTAGATGCAAAACTACCCAAGAACAAAGAGGCAAATACGACAATATTAATCCACTTCGATGACCCAAAACTATAAAGAATCAAACATTATCTTAAGGGCTTTTAGACAAATTCCTACAACAGCATTGGGAAGACCTAAAGTCCCACCCCCCGTAAATCATAACATATCAAGATCAGAGGAACTTTTGAGTGAATCTTATCCATTGTTTGTTCTTCCCTTAATATTTGTTACTGTAGAGAAGATCCTAGAATTTTGGTCAGGCTGTTCTGGCAGTCACAATTCAGCTGCAAACACTGACAGATTGCATCGCTAGGCAAGAAGTTTTAGCAAGGGATGTCTATTCATAGATCACAAATTCAAAGCAGACTAACTTGTATATTCTGGTATTCTTTGGTAAAATTAGTGGGCATAATACACATGGAAAAGTCCTCACAATATGTCCCCCACAGCATATGCAATGCAGATAACAGTTTGATTTTCATTAGATTTTGAAATTCAATGCCAACCTCAACTCCAAATTTTATTCAGGCCTTGTCATGACAGAGGCAGAAGCAATGTCACAGTACTAAGAGGTAACACAAGTGTCCGTATCAGAGTGGCAAGGTAGCCCAGTGGTTAGAGAGACCTTCAGCTGGTGCACCTGGGTTCAAGCCCTGATTATGGGTATAAGTATCCGCCCCACTGAAGTATCCTTGAGCAAGACACTGATTCCCTCCCAGCTCCTGCAGTCTGACCTCCCTGTGGAGGGCTCGCAAGTGAAAAGAGAATTTCAAGTATTACATAATGACTATTTTATTGCGTACTATGAAAGTCTCTACCCTGACGCCACCAGGTCTTAATGGAGGGTTGCACACCTCAGGCCTGTGTTAATGAGACACGTGTGTGATATGACCTAAGCGTGCTGGAAGGAGTGAAACACCAGGATCAGGAGCCAGTGCTGACCACCAATAACACTTAGCAGCTGTTAAACACTCAGTGAGATCCTGA
>OOFE01002685.1:3236-17296 GCA_900323365.1 Monocentris japonica | reverse complement strand
ACATTCCCACTCTCTCTCTCTCTCTCTCTCTCTCTCTCTCTCTCTCTCTCACACACACACACACACTTCCAAGCTGTTGAGGTTATGGACCCAATCAGTTACATTGCATTTGATTTAACCTATTCATCCCCCTCTGAAATAAAACCTTTATTTTCTGTTTTTTTTTAATGATTTAATCCAGAGAGGTCAACGCGAGAGAGGGGAGAAGGACAGATGAACACAGGCATTTGAGTTTTTTTTTTGTTTGGAATAATGCATTTCAACGTATTGTGTCTCCTCTATGAAAATCAAGATGTCAAGGAGGAGGAGAGGAAAGAGGGATTGAGAATGTGGGAGAAGAAGTAGAGATGGATCGTGGGGCCACTGTGAGTCAAGGCTGACTCATAGGGATTGTAGGGCGGAGGTTTCACTGCTGCCTTGTGTTTGGTTGTTTTTTGGGGTTGTGTGTTCCTTTTTCACTGGCCCCAAAGAGGCTCCTCCACCACACACACACACACACACACACACATACACACATACACCCACATATATTTGTGCATGCATACAAACGCACACGCACATACATCCAGTCACACACAAATAAACACACACAAATTGCACCTGCATTCATGAACACACAACCACACACACACATATATACGTGAACATGTGTACGCACACAACGCATACTTGCATTTACAGCCGTAATGTACACAATGCACATTAGCGTAGACATGAGCTCACATTGATACACACACACACACACACAGGCTCTAGAGACTCCTGAGGCAGGTGCCGAGAAACGGGCTGAGAAAGGCTTCCATTGGTTCGGCATTGAATTTTTCAACCTGTGATTAATTATAATTTGGCCCCACAATGGCAGGGGCTGGGGGAATTCCTCTGTTGGTCGGACTGCAACTTATTGTGTTTTCTCTTCCCATGCAGGCTGATGCTGGGGAAGAGCGCAGACGTACAGGGGTACTTTATACCTGCAAATCAAATGTGGATCCTCACTGCTGAGGCTGTTGCGCCACATGAAGTCCTTCATTGAAAAGGAGAGTTGGGAGTGGACCGTCTGCAGAAAGGAGCAGAGCAGAGAGGGTTTCACACGTTGCATGGCATGGTAAAGAATGGTAAAGAAAGTCCCTGAATGCTACCAGAGATGGCTTAGTGGTTCCTGGCTCTGCAGCTACACTGTTGGCCGAAGATTGAAAGGCCACCCAAAAGAGAGAGAGAGAGACATAAAAAGACAGAGAAGAGACAGAATGAGAGCGTCACAGAGAGAACTAACACTCTAATAATATAGCCACATAGCTGATCAATGTGCCCCTTCCATCTAGCATCAACATAGGTGGCCTATATAATGATATAATTACGGGTTACTCCCATGTATTTCTCGCATTCCTTCCTTTGTTACCCTAACAGTGTAAATGCATGCTGATGGATGACATATGGCATACTTCTGCAAGGTGTGGCTGCCATTACTACATCTTATATCATATTACGACATATCAATAATATTATTACTATTAGCTTTTTACGTCAAACATGAGTAACCTCGAGAAACGGAGTAACAGTGATTAACTTTTTACGTCAGACGTGGCATTATATTAAATTAGCTGACACCCAAAGCTGTCAGCTATACCCTGACCAAGACATTTATGCTGCCGATATGCTTTCTAATTATCAACAGTCTAAAGAAATGATACTTCAAAGGTGCTTCCTGCCTTCCATCTGTACACGAAAGCATTGAACTAGCCTGACGAACATGTTAAAAAATAGTCAAAGTTAATGATCTTGAACACAGCCCGGCTTTAGGCCTTGGTGACAAACGCCATCTTACTTTAAGGATCCAATAGTTAATCATGGATGATATTTTGTAGAGCAGGTCCCATGTGGCAATATGGATCACTACTCTTGAACTAATACTACAGCCACATAGTTGTCCAATGTGCCACTTCCCGATAACTGTCCTGTAAATGCACCCGGAGTTGTTAAAGTGCCTGGGGAAATAGGTTGCCCTCAGGTCACTACGGCATCACTGTTGGAATGGATGATATGCCAAACACTTTTAGCTGACAACAAATCTTGGTGCACATGAAATCTCATCAACATTACATTACAGTCGTTTCAGCAGACGCTTTTATCCAAAGCGACTTACAAAGGTGATAGTTGACACTATGTGGGGCTCGAACCCACGACCCTGAGAGTCACAAGCTCTACTGACTGAGCTGTCTGGGCCATCATCTTCAAGACAGCAGCCTTGTAATACATGAAATTGACAGTACAAGTGCTACTCTCTGACTGCAGAGGGATTGCTCTATGCAGAACAGTGAGTTTAGCTTGGCACAGGAGACTGGTGCTGAAGCCTCCCTTGCGATAACCATGAACACCCTTAGATTAACTCTTCGCTTGTGGATCTATGTGTAACGATTTCATTTTTTATTGTTTTAGAATCGGAATAGATCACTTTTTGTGTCGCTGCTTGGAAATCTGATTTGGTTGAGTAACGCTCAACCAGCGTAAGCTACATCTAAACTGAATTCCACAGGTTGAGGATTCACCATTGCTCCCTCAACAAAGCTTGCTTCTCAGTTTGATGTAATGGTGAAAAAAAAGGTGAGTAAACTATGACCTCCAGTTATTATCACAAGGCAAACAACCACCAATACAAACAAAAATCAATTACATTTTCCGAAAACCCTTAATTTGTGGGGTTTTTTTCCCTTAAAAGGCTCCATCCTCATATAACTTACATCAGCTTGATGTAGTTGCCATGATGTTTCCTATGAATTTATGGCAGCTTAATAATGAGGATAAACTACTCCACAAATAAAAAGGTGGGCAAAACTAAGTTTAGGTGGGTTTACCCTCTACACCTCTGTGGGTAACTGTATGTGCAAATATCCTTAAAAATGAGGGTAGTGTCCTCATTAGTGCGGATGAACTCCCCCAAACCTTCGACGCCACTTGGAGACAAAGTCCTGGAATATCTTGGGGAAAAACATAATGGCTGTTCCCAAATGCCCAAAAGGAGGGCCCAAAGTGCAGAGCCTCTATCCAGGCTGCTTTTCCTCTATCTTTCATTCCCTCAATCCTCATGTTTCTGAGGTCAGTAAACAAGAAGTGTACGTTTCCCTTTAAGGAGCCCCCACCGTTGCGCAGCGGAGGGAGGACGAACCGGTCTGCGGAAGAGCGGCTGAGGAGGGGAAAAAAAAAAATCCAACAGAGGACGGTTTCAAGTCCCCCCAATAGAAACTGTGCCTGATTTGTGGCCAATGTCGGAGATGTAAAAAAAAAAAAGAAAAAAAAGGAGAGAAGGAGGAGGAGGGGGGAGGAAAAACACTAAAGGGGTAGCTATGGAGATGGAGCGTTTTCCTGGCTGCTTTCTTTGACAGGTGTTGAGTGGGGTAAAAGTCTTAAAACAGAATCCAGCATGTACGCCAAAGGTAAAGGAGCTGTCGTCCCTTCCGATAGCCAAGCGAGAGAAAAGTAAGTGAATTATGTACTATTTAAGAGTTTTACCTGCTTATGAGAGAGAGAGATAGAGCGCGCGCGAGAGAGGGGGGGGGTCCAACTTTCTAAACTAGGTACTGTTAATTTAAAAGGTGTGTACTGTACTTTTAGTGCGCTCATGAGTGCGGTTCCCCCCTTTTAAAGGTGCGTCTCTTTAACTTTTTGGCTCTTGGTTGCACTTTTGCGTCCTTACAGAGAATATTTACTAATATTGTGCATTTGTGCAAACGCTCTCCAACCGGACAGGAGACTTCTGTACTTGCCCATGCACCTATCGCGGAGTAGCAATGCAGTGTAATGAACACGTTATATATATTTTTGATAGAGCACAACGCGCTCCTGCATCAGTAAAAGTAGAAGAAGCACATTTTGCAACAAGATTCATTTCACCTTTCCCCCCCCTCCCAGAGTAGAAATGTTGATTTCTTTTGGTGTTATTTACTTATCGGTCCTACGGATATACCGCACGGACGTTTCTTGTAAACTTTAGGACATGAAGCCAGAAAAATATTATTGTTATTATTTGTCTCTTAAATGTAACAGATGCACGGCTTGCTTATGCTATTGCTGTGTATTTTGAGGCGTTTTGTGCCGGCGCAATCAAACCCTGGCAATGAAGAGAAAAGTTTTGTCCCATTCAGCAGTCAAACAGCCGTGGTAAACTTTTTACCATCCACTCACATGTAGGAGAGCAACTCAGCCATGCAGCCCTATACGTTATTATTATTACAGTGGGTGAGAGTTGTAATTTTTGACATGGCTGATGGGATCACGTGTAATCCTTGATGGTTATGTTTTAAACTATTCAACAAATCACTGAAGACATCTGAGTTAAATACAGTGCAGTTGTACTTTATTTAATTTTCTTTTTTTTTTTTTTTTTTTTAAATATATTGGAACATCTAGCTCAGCATTCAAACTTTTGAGGAAAAGTAAAAGCCAGTGAAACTTTTAAATGACATTGTCCTTCAAAGGCTACACTACCTCACTATCTCCTGTTCTTTCTTGCGATGTTACCCGGAATATATTTCTTTTTATGGGAAAGAGTTGGACCTTTCTTTGCATCATAGTACTTTAGCTCAGCAAGAATGGTGGAGGTAGACTTTTGTCATCGTTTGCTATTTTAAGCACTAAACAGTCTGTGATTAGAGAAGCAAGTAGAGATCCCTGCTGAGATGAAATTGTAATCTAAAGACACTGTCAACTCCTGAGAGGCTGTGCTGTTACACAGGGTTTCATGCTGTTGTAATAGAAACTAGATTTCTTTAGAGACTCTCTTGTGTTTTTGATGCCTTCCCATGTCATATTCAGTTGATTGGAGTTTTCCAATGATGTTGTTTGCTTATTTGCTTAGTGTAAGCTTTTCTGAATGCCACTTTGTACATGCCTAGTGCCATGAACATTTCAATTGACTTTGAATTCATATCACTTTGTTGACAAATTGAGTTGCACATTGTGTGTGTGAGTGAGTGTGTGTGTGTGTTTAGGTGGAGGGCTGAATCCTAAATGAAAACAATCCCATGTGGTTTTATGAACAGCAGGCAGAGTGACCTTTGAACCAGCATATGATGCTTTGATATTACTTTGAGTACGAGCCACCAGCAGACATTATGCTACTTTTACACCTGTGTGTGTGCTACAACATAGTCACTCTAGCAGCAGCACTGAAGGCGCACATTGAAAATGATAGATTAATACAAGGGTTATTTGTTTTAGTTGCACATGCTTCTTCAACGACGGTTCATGTTTCCACTGATACTCTGGGCAGATTAATAATTTAACTTAAATAAGAAAATTAAAAATGTTCTGCTTCGAGGCTTCTTGTAGGTAGCAATATTCCAGAGGTTTTTTTCCCTTTTGAATGTGTTTGCTTGTATTTTTTCCCACCGCTACATAGTGGAAAGTCCACAGTAGACATCCTATTTTAAAAATAAATGTGTCTTTAAACCTCGTTCACTCAGCATTGTGTATATACTTGTGTGTGTGTGTGTGTGTGTGTCTAAATGTGAGTCATAGGCCTATAGGTATTGTCCAGGCATAACGGCTGGTGCTCGCCCTTTCCCTCTCACCTGTCTTGTCACCCTAACCTGCCCCACAGGGCTAACACATGTTTCCTTGTAAGTGTGGCGCTCACAGCAGCTGTCCCGGTGCGTCGCTGATTTAGCCCGTATTCATGTCTACATATTCACATGGGCCGATACTTATTCAGGTATCTAAAAGAGAACGGCCCGGATGTGACTTCAGGTTAAATCAGACTGATGCAGTGTGACATCACACCTGGGACTGATTCCCCCAGTTGTATGCTAGTCAATAAAACTATAGAAATAATAGGAATAATCTGTCTGTCTGTGAGGCTAGAATCAATTTCATGCAGTTGTTTGACATTTACGCCTACGTTCTTCAAATACACTGCTTCTCTTGGGCTGACGTCAAATCAGCTCCAAAGGAAGACGTCAGTGGACGCTATCCCAGTACCCCCAAAATCTACTTATTCCCATAATGTGTAAATGTGTGCCCCTTTAAACTTTTCATTATCCTTTTGATTTCAGCTCAATCACACAAACCCATAGTTGGATTGCTCATATAATACTTGGTGATGAGGGAAGGTAGGATGCAAAAAATGTGATTCATTCAGGTCGGTCTTTTTGGCGTAATATTGGAAGTCCGATCATGCAAGGGTGTGGCCAGAGTGTGTGGACCAATTGGCAGATTTTTTACTACTACTTCCTCATGTGGCTCCTACACTGACTTTGGCGGCTGCTAGAGTAAATTCAGTCCATTCAGAAATGGATTTTTTTAATTAAATTCCTAAAACTTTACAGATACTTCAGAAAGCAGAGGTCTGCGACATTTTTTCACACATTTCGTCTCGTTGGGAACATGGCGACGTTTTGAATGACGACTAGCTGCTAGAACTTTAGATCTAACCTCACTGCGGAAGTTGTGGGACAGCCAGCGGCCATGGAAAAGAAACATTTTCACAAGACAGTCTCCAATGCAAGAGTGAAATTAAGGATTGTGTTTTCTAACCGTTGTGATAAAGTTCTAGTTTGACGATGCGCTCTGTGTTTTCATTAGCTGTTGTTGCAAGCCTGGGAAGTCGTTTCCCTGTTCAGCCTTAGATAATGATGCTCTGTTGATTTCAGATTTGGTCTCGTGCATTGGTGCTATGCTGTATGTGACTTGGTGTGTATAGGCTTGCAGTAGCAGTGGTAGTCTCCGAAACCCAATTAGTTAAAAAAAAAAAAAAAAGCGACTGCTCTTCTACTGAGTAATGCCAATGTCTTCTTTTCAGGTGCTCATCATCATGTACACTACAGTGAAGTACTGAGTGGTTCAGTCAGTGCAGTCACATTGATTTATCACAGCAACAGAGTCCACCAATGTGCCATCTCAAGTGTGCGTGTTTGTCTGCATTTGTTTGTGTACAATGAAGTGTTTGGTTTCTTCTTCCAAGCCTTGAAACCAACTTGAATCAAAATGTTTGTGCTGAAATACGACATATAAAAACATGCTCACACATACTTTTCACTGAGATGGCTTATGTGGATTCCATCGCAGAGCCAAGGCCTCGCCATAGAATTTGAATTCAATTGGCGTGGTCTTGCTGTCTTGAGATCACAGGTGGGAGGCGTGGGTGGGGGTAGTGAGCTTAAATGTAGCTTTCTATTTTGAACATCCTTGAGAAGCATCATTGTAATCAAACATTTTTGAAAAAAAAAAAAAAAAGAGGTAAGAGGAGGAAGTGGGTGCCCTTGCAACCAAAGAAATTAATTACTCTGCACACTGGTTTTTTTTGGTCGTTTTATTTAATTTGATTTCAACAGGGGTAATACAGCAGCTTCAAAATTAATGTCACCTCATTATTTAGTAATTGGAGCCCCTTTGAAATGAGCACTGATGAATCCTGCATGTTAATAAAAGGTGCCATTCACAAAATATTTCAGTAGTTTGATCAAGCGTCTTTATGTGTTAAAAGTCTGTCCTCAGGTTCCAACAGAACCATACTCCCTGTTTGTTTTTAATACTCTGTGTTTACACTCAATTCTTTGTGCTATTTCGAGTATTACTCGATTTGTAAGGGAAAACACTTCCAGTATAAGGTTAATCAGTTTGTTTTGAACACGGGTTTCTTTACATCCTCCGCTCCTCCTCTGGCTCCTCCCTCGTATTTACACGCAGTTTAATGGAGATCTTCAGGTCTGAATGCATGGTTTTGATTCTACACAGATGGCTCTGCCATCTGCATTTTGGCCTTTTGAGGGAAGCATAAAGAACTGCACACTCACATAGGCAGAAACACTGCACTAGCAGTAAAGAAACCCCTGATTTACCCCCACCGCCCTTTGACTGGCTGTGTTTTCATTCAGATATGTCAACAGTCAATTAATGCTGCCTTTCGTTGGATGCTTTTGGTGCATCCGCACAAATTTGTTAGTTTTCTCACTTGAAATAGCTGAAACAGTATAAATATTGAGGCTACGTGCCTGAAGTTGTTAATCAGTTTAGCAACACAGCATGGAGGCCTTAAGTGCTTGTGTATGTTTTTTTTTTTATTAGCGTACAGAGAGAAGTATCTGTCTGAAGAGAGAATAAGGATATATTACTTTCTGCTTTCTATAGAAAAAGAAAAATGTTGCTTCCTCAAGTTTGGAATTTTAAAGTTAGTTCTTATTTTTATTGGCATGAAATATTATTGTCCACGTTAACCACTGTGGGAGGAAGTTTTGATGATGACAACAATACGTCAGCAATGTCAATATAAACTCTCCATCTCCTCCCGAAATGTATTTTCTCTGTGAAAATCAAACTGCTGAATTGAACTTGTGGGTCTGCACACGTGCACCCGGCTTGGTATGTATGTTAGTGCATGCATGTGTGTGTGGATTAACCCATGGCTAAAGGCACGCGTGTTTACACCCTGCTTATTGACACTGATTTGTTTTGACAAAGGAACTGCCATAACAAAGCCAAGCAAATATAAACAGTGTGTGTTCTGGGAGTAAGCTTTACTGAAACGGCTTCACAGTATCACAGGTGTCTCAAACAGGCATCCGTTCTCTCCTCTTCCCTTTCAAGTGATGTATCACTACATTCACACCCGTTCACCATCACAGACACAGGACTCCTCTTTTTATATTATTTTGTGTTTTTATCCAGGTACTCTTGTGTTACTTTCACTATGTCACCCAGCCCATCAATGCATTCTATACATCTTTATACATTTGTGAAAGATGTAGGATCTTTATGGAAACGGATGCAATAACGGGCCTGCCCAAGCCTCCTCCATCACTTCCTCCATGCAAACGTTATCTAACCCAGCCCATGCTCCGGCTCGTGAATTATTGAAATGAAGACAGGAAAGTTAATTTGCTAACTGTCTGTGCTTTAGCTGCCTAAACTCAGCTGAGGTGCTCTTGTCTCTGGAGGGGAGGGAAGGAAAGGAGGCTTTATGGGACAGCCTGGGGCTAGATGTCAGGTGTGTTTCCCGGGGACGAGATCTCCTTGATGTGTGGACACAGAGCAAAGTGTTGGTTAGTCTGGACAAGATGAGGGCCAGGAGAAAGGTTGTGAGGATTAGGAATGGTGTTGTGGGTGTTTTTTCTTTGCTACAGTCCCGCCTAGCTGCTGTATGATGGAGACTGGCTCAAATAAGGTCCCAGAGTCAGAGGGAGAGCCTGAGAGAGGATGCCCTGCATGGCAGGATGGAACGCTCTTTTGACATCACATGTACAGACCAGCTTTTTAACTTTAGCCTTGATAGCTAGTCTTCAGACGAAGCAGGGGCCAAACGTTCTCCCTCCCACTCAGGGTGGCAGTTCTCAGACTGATCTCCTGCTGCTCATCGTGTAATTGGCATCAACATTTATTGTTAAATTTCATCTTTGGCCTTCCTTGGCTGAGGAGAGAGTGATTGAACAAATAGGTAGTCAAGGAAAACACAGGATGAGGACCGGACTGCCCTTCTGATCTGTTTGTGTTTTGTTCCTGAATGACACGTCAGTAGTACATGTTCACAGGGAAGAAATGCTGGTTTACGAAGAGGGAAAGTTCAGTCATTGACCTTCACTTTCCCTCTGACAGTTATTCTGTACATTATAGCTCCAATACTACTCCCCATCTCTTCTTCTTCATATCTACCTCCATCTACCTGGCCTTCCTCGGGCCCAGCTCCATCAGCTAACAAAAAGTCTTCTCCTCAGCCAAGTTACACTTACTGCTTCTGACAGAGTAACAAAAGGTGTCCCCTGAAGCCTGGATTGAATGAGTGTTTTTAAATAATGTATTGCAGCAGGGGCAGGTGCCCATCACTGGGGCAGAGAGCCCCTCAGATCACACCAGGCTCTGCCATGAAAATTTTATTGCCGCAGTGCTCATGGGAATCTCTGCTCGATCCTGTACAGTGTGGACGGGGTGTATAGGAGCTGATGCCTGCCGCTGGGTATTTCACACCGCAAAGAGGTCCTCTTTTTACATTTTACACCAACTGACTCCCCTCTTTACCTGGAATCTGGGGAGCCTAAACGCCCCCTGAACTGTTGGAGCTGAAGGAGCGAGAATGCATCCTGTTAGATGGAGGCCGGTGGTATTGTCAGCCTTACCGTGAGCTTGTTATGAATGAGTGCTGAAAAACATTGTGAGAATACAGGGAAAAAAAAGACAAACCTCATATTTCAGGTAACATCCACACTCGGTGCAAATAAAAACCTCTGGAGTCAACAGAAGACATGTTATGTTGTGAATGACTCTACATGACGATTTCAAATGACACATTTTCAGACTTTATTAAATGTGTCGGACTTGCTAAAAAACAAAAAAAAAAAACCCCACTGTTCCTCACAATCACTATATATGAGATGAATATGGAGGCCTCCAAAAAGAAACACACACACACACAGTCCGACTAGATGAAAAGCTGTTTCTTATAAATCTTACAAAAAAACCAGCATGTTTACACTGCATGTCTGAAATGGGTGTTGGTACACTTGTTTCTGATGTAACAGTGAGAAATGTATAAGGCGATCTCATATGTGGTGCTAGTTGAAACTGGTTTGGACCAGCTGGGGGGGATAATTTACTTTTAGCAGATGGCTGTCAAGACATTGCAGTGAAATCCAATGATACCATTGAGAAGATGAAGAATCAGGTTGTTCGGCTCTGGCCCAGCTCATTGATTCATTCAGTATCATCCAGCATCAACCCAAACATCATAACTCACACATGTGATCAGCATGAAAACAGTCCCTCGCTATGCACAAAACGCAACCGCTCTCCTGTATTTCCTTTTCACATCTGAAAGCTGTGGCGAGACGATCGCATGCCGTGGTGTCCGTCCGGTCTGCTGTGCTGTAGTAAATGTTGAGTAGTTGAGTAGAGAGGGCGGGGGGTTATTTTTGCCCCAAAGTAGACAAAGTGAGTGGGGTGTATGTGTGTGGGTTCATCTGCAGTCCAACACTTAGAGAGACATCAAACTGACACCAGCATTGGACACCCAAGAATAACAGAAATCCAACAAGCAACGCGGCATAACTTCAGGCACGTCTGGGGAATTTTTTTTTTTTTTTTTCACCTCCTCTTCTCCTGTTTTTGTCGGTGTCTACATTGTTTTGGTTTCAGCCTCTATGCCCCAGCAGCAGAGTTCCTAAAACCACAGGGATATGGCCGAGTGCCACCGAGGCTCTTTAGCTCAGAACTGTAGAGCTTATGTCACACAATCACAGCTCCTCTATAGTGTATCTGATCTTCATACAGTAAGACCATGTTTATCCGAGCTCCATCTCAAATGACAAAGTGATGATTTTCTGCCAATTGTGCACATTTACTGGAATTTCGTAGCCGATAGGCCTCTTGGAATGAAAATCATGTGTCCATGTACCATAGATTTAGGAATCAAGCGAGGAAACAGGCAGGTTTTATCATTTTGAAGTGTTGGCCCTGTGTTACTGTGCATCTCGGTTGTGTGAACATGTCAATCTTTCGAATAAACACCCTTTTCAAGAGGGTAATGAGGAGGTTTGAAGAGCAAATGGACAGTTGGGAAGTGTAAAGAATGTGAATCTCAGCACTGACGTGTCTCTCCCTCTCTCTCCCTCTCTCTCTCTCTCTCTCTCTCGCTCTTCCAGGTTAGCTTTATATGTGTATGAGTATTTGCTGCACGTCGGCGCACAGAAATCAGCACAGACCTTCCTGTCAGAGGTAAGAAGTGCTTTCACATTCACTTCCTGTGGCTAACGGATGAATGCGATTCCTCCTCTATTGTATGGCCAGGGATGGAATTCACATTATAGGTGGCCGAGGGGTCAAGGAACCGTTGGGTAATCTCACCATTGTATCCCATCAGGTCATTCAGTGCCTGGACAGTGTTGTGAAATCGATGAGCCGAGAACCAGTTTTTACAATTGATAAACAATGATAATGTGACTATTTGTTGATTGGAGGCGATGTCAACATGGCCTTGATTGTTATTTCTAGGTTGTAAACATACAATGTATAACACTGTGTAATTATAGTGGTTTGAAATATTGAAAGTGAATTGTTGTTTGCTTTGTGTTGACGTTTACGAAGCAAAGCCAGTCCCCGCTAAGGTAAAACGAAATGTACCTCAAGTATTTAAAGCGTTCCCAACGTAACTATCTGTCCCAGGTCTACTAGACCTATTAGTCTGACATCAGGCCCCTGAACTGTTGAAGAGGTAAGGTCTCTAATGTGTTGCATCCTCTTCCTTAATGGATATCCTTCCTGCTAATGCTCCAGTGTCCTGGCCTTCTCCCATGCAACACCTCTCCTCTCCATTGGCTTTATTCAGCTCCACTTAATACACTCCCAAACACCGAGAGGCTTTTTTGGCAGGCAAAGGCAGGTCCATATCGTTCAACTTTCATATTGGCATAGTTTATCTGTTATTTCATCAGTTAAGCTCAATGTAGAGCCACATAGAGATACTACACCCTCAGAGAGTCACAAATGCGTGCCACACACAACCAGAAAATGTAACTGTGCCATGTGCCGCAGATGCTGTGCAGAAACGAGTGGTTGCTAGGTAGTTTCTGGGCAAAAAAAAGCAGTTTAATTGGTTAGCTGTACATGTGCTAGCAGCAACCCATGGTGAGGTATGAAAGCCACACCAGCATATAACTAGCTCTTCTACCAGTGGTCTGTTTCTGGCTTTGGAGCACAATGCTCCAATGGTTCAGATTAATAGTTTCAAAATAACAGAAGGATTTAATGCTACCGAAATACGCTGCGTTAAAGAATATTAAATATGGTTATTGCTGACATACAAGAGACATGTATGTTGAGCCAGTGTTTCTTTCTCCATTCTCCTGTTGTATTTCCAAATCTTGGGTATATATTTATATACAGCCTGCAAAGTGGAAGTGACTTTAGGGAAACTTCAATGCATGCTCAGTCAGTCAGTGTGAGTGTTGATAGCTTTCAAACCACTGCTGTGAGTTTAAAGTCTGACTTTATCTAGGCAATGAAACAGGATGATGAACTATTGGTAAATGAAAATGCTCTCGATTCTGCAACCTTGAAAGATGTGCTGTCTCTTCCAAGCCTGTTGAAGAAGTTTCGATTTTTGTTGCGTGCCATTTCAAAATTAAAAAAGGAAAGAAACACGCTAAGAACAGACACTCAGCCAGAATCATCACACTGCCGGTACATGGATCTATCAATCAGTTGCAATCAGACTAGAATTGGATGCCTTTGCCTAGTGTGCAGGCGGGCAGTCGGGCGGGCAGGGCTGGAGGTTGGCCTAACTGCCAACAAGCAGGAGGCGAGAGCTAAAATATGAAGTAGAGATGGGGGAGCAGCACAGAGAGATTAAGTAGCAGGGCTGGAGAGAGCCTTGCTGATTGCAGAACCCTTGTGGGTGAACCTCCTCCCAGAGATTGAGTGTTATTGGTGAGCTGCTAGAAAGGGGGTTAAGTTCTGGGTCGCAGGCAACCGGAGGCACTCACAGGAGGCGCACGCACACAGCCACAAACAGGAATTAAAACAACACACACACACTCACACACACACACACACAAAACATTGCATATCCAAAAGGCATGCAATTTGAAGATTCTGCATAACAGTACGTTGCCCAGTGAATTTATCTCAACCACGACATATTTGTTTAGCTGTGTTACATGGTACTCACAATTTAATTCGATTAAATAACAAAGACACAAAATAAGACAATAAAGGCTGCAAATAAAGATGGCAACTTCTCCTCTCACCTCTCTCCCCACTTTTGGTTCTGGTGGTAGCCTTCAAGGTCTTTTAGACATTCCTTGGCATTATCAGAAGCAAAGTGTTGCAATCAATCATGATTCGTTCTACTCATCTACATCACTCAACATTCAATTACCGTGTTAATACTCACCTGTCAATCCCGGACTCCCCTTGAAGCATGGGAGGCCGGATCCTCCTCTCCCTGGTTTTCTCTCCTCCCTCATATTCCTTTATATTCTTTTATGTTCTAATAATCTCTTTCCATTTCCTCCCGTTCTTGTCCTCCTCTGACGATACTGCCACATTGTTTACTGACTGTCATTCTCCTGCTCCTTTCTCGTCAC
>OOFE01002670.1:10674-20906 GCA_900323365.1 Monocentris japonica | reverse complement strand
GTGGTTTTATAGGCTGGCATCAGCTATGGTGCCACTGTTTTAAAACCAGCTGTCTTGGTATGTTATCGATTTTGAAACTGGGTTATGCCACTTTAGGGGCAAATGTCCACATCTGTTGGTTGGACAGAGAAAGAAAGAGAGAGAGAGGGAGGAAAATATGGTTGGGGTCAGCGAACTTCGGGGTGAGGGATAACAGACAGCAGCCCTGCTGGTACTTGGCCCGTCCCAGTGGGAGCAACATGAAATAACAGCACACTAGGCTCTGATTCACGGCCCATCACCAGCCATTTCCAACACATTTCCACACAAGGACACACAGGCTGTTTCCACACATAGCCTAGCACACACACACACACACACACACACAACGCACAGAGCTAATGGACTGTTATTAAAGACATGCATCACACCATGTCACCTGCCGACCACACACACACAGCTGCGTGCAGTCACAATGCGCAATACACGGACATGCACACACACACACCAGTGGGATAATGATCTCCCTGCACTGCAATAACAGATGATGTATCATTTAGCAAAAAGCCGCAGTGACGTGGCGCCAGTGACAGGAATACACTCTGACTTTCCCTATGAAATCTGACATCAACCCAGAAATCTCTCAGGCCGCTGGTACTCACACTCCACACACGGCTGACCTTCTTTTTATCGCGACACCGATGACATTTCACATGAAGGGATCGTTGTCTCTCAATAACCTGCGTGGGCTTTGAGCGAACGGCCTTTTGTCATGATATAAAGGTCTTCAGCGCCGGGTGATTGACAGGTGTCATCGCCCCAAGTAGAGGAACAATGGTGCGGCAGGAGCACCAGGAGTTGACCTTTACCCTCCTACCCCGCCCTAAACCAGTGGGCGCCAAACTTTCTCTCTAGGGACTAACTTCTTCAAATCCACTTTTATGCAAGTCAAAGTGTTTCTGTGTGCTTTTTGTGGGCTAATCTAACAATATTTACCTGTTTTTAGGCTTCTAAACTACAACCTACAAATTGTACTGTTGTAGTGTTAACTTGCAGGGACTTGGTAGCTAAGATATGGCAGTGCAACATAATAGCCTCATAAAAGTTAGCTTTGCAAACCAACAGCTGTCAGAGTCATCCATGTCTGTGAAATAATAGGTAGTTTAAACCTTCCTCTAAACTGGCTAACGCTCAGGGTGGGAAAGTCTACCTGGAAATATATAAAACTTATTTAGGTTAACACATAATAGACCTATATAGACCTAACAGTTATCAAATTAGCTAGCAATCTCAGGAGCAACAACAACGACAACTGCTTGAATTTAGCAGGGAAGTTAGCTAGCTTACTAGCCAGTTAGCTACTAGCTAGCTACCAAGGCTAGATTCCAGTAGCTAGCTATTGTGGGCCAAGTATAATACGTGTTTCAGTGGGGAGTCTGTGAAATGATAAATGTTTGCATCAGTTGGACAGAGCTGGGCTGAACTTGCTCTTCCAGGTAGTTTCCCATCCCGAGTGTCGACGAAAGTTCAAAATGGCTACCGCGGGAATAAGGACTATGACGAACCTGTCCGTACGACGTGTGGGTTCCTAAATGCAGAAGACGAGAATCAAACACACTAACATACCGCACGGCGGGCGCAGTTATGAGTGAGTGCGTTTTAACGTGGGTGGCCCCGGTGGGAATCAAACCCTCACTCAGGCAGTGTCACGTCTGCTCATTTAGCTCCACATGAACCTGCTAGCATCGCTCTATGCCCAGTGTTTATCCTCACCGTGCGTTTTAAATGATATCTGTGACTCAGGGTCCTATTGTAGAGAAGGACATAAATGGTCTGTTTGTGTGAACTAGAGTAACACGAAAACCTCTCTCTTCCATACAAGGGCATGTGCACATACACACACTGATATGCATGAGTGTGAGTGTGTGTGTGTGTGTGTGTGTGCAGCTCCCATTTCCCTCCCTCTTTGTCATTTATGCTGCAATTCAAGCCTTTTGTTTAATAAACAATTTGTCAGTGATGTATCGAAAGTCAGCTCTAATTTGATTGTCTGTGAGACATGTGCATGGAGGTCTCTCTCTCTCTCTCTCTCTCTCTCTATGCAGCATGAACAGTGATATTCCACCCTTTCCCTCCTCCTTTGTGTTTGAGTGTGTAAATGTGTGTGTGTGTGTGTGTGTGTGTGTGTCTGCCCAAAGAGGATGAGGATGGAGATGCAATCCTTTAGGGTTTGCAATTACATCTAAACGGCATAATCGGCCGTGATGGATGGCTGTTGCCTTTCCACAACGTCTAGACCTGAGCTCCACCAGCGCAACAAGGTTATAGGAGAGGGGGAAATGATGAAGGATCTAATAGTTTTGGTCTGCTGCGCTCCGACTCCATTATTCTGCACCAGAATCTCCCCTCTGGTGACCCGGCCAACATTTGAAATTTTTTAAAACAGGCAAATCTTTGGTTTCTACAGTAACTTTTTCCTGTCATTTTACAGTAAACAGGGACAGGTTTTTGGGGAATTGAACATATTGTTGTCCATTGTTTTGTGGCTTAATCCTCCTTCTCGCCCCTAGATAGGAAATGGTAGAGGAATTAACTTTATGACACTTATTAAATATTTACCAGACCTTGAAAAAAAAGACAATCTCAAGATAAAATGGCCTGTTGCATGTAGTGTACCTCGGAGGGAGTTTGGACACAGTGTGTTTTCACCAATAGGTGGCACTGTGGGACCAATAGTTCACTACATGCAGCTACAGAAGCCTTCTACAGCCAGAGAGAAAAGACCAAACAACTAAGTACAGGGCGGGAGGTAAAATGACGTGTGCCGTTTTGATTCTTGAATGTCTGCTGTGTTTTTTTAAATTTTTTTATACCTGCTTAGTACTCTTTACCACACAGCCCGGAGGAGACAGAATGACACGGTTTGTTCTAACCACAATAGCCTTGTAAATTATGGCCCTGAAAATGCCAAAAGGATCAATTTAGGATCTGAGGTAAGCTGTTAAATGGACGGAATAATTGATAGATTGCACTGGAGCAATTTCTGGGAAGGTTCTCGCAATTATTGTGGACAATTGCATCCTTTGACTCCCTATCTAGTTTGATTGGTCTGTAATGATAGCATTTATAATAAGAATAAGAATTAATACGTTTTTAATGCTAACAGGGATCAAGAGAGTCTGGTAGCGTCGTTAGAGTTAGTTGTAGTTAGCTGTAGCGCGCAATTACCCAGGCGGCCTGTGTGTCTGCCTATATGGTGACAAACAGAAAGTGAGAAGCTGCAGTGGGAAAACCAGCTGGCAAACTTGACGCGAAGATGAGAACGTTGTCAGACGCTTGTTCTCTGCTCTGTCTTCTCTACAGAGGCGCCGAGAAATGAGGTGAGTCAGGTGCTGTCGCTGCTCACATCCTCACCCACAGCAAGCGGTACATAAGGAAGGAGAGAGAGAGAGAGAGAGAGAGAGAGAGACAGAGGGAGAGAGGGAGCAGGATGGAGAGGAAGAGGAGGGGTAACAAGATTGGGGAGGAAGGAGAGAGATGCTGGAAATGCAACAAACATAGTTGGCCCTTGTGTTCCCTTGTTCCCAGTCAAATTAATCTTTGATTTCTGAGGTGTGTTGTGTGTGATATGTGTGTGTGGTGTGTTTGTGTGTGTGTGCATGTTCATCCTAGAGCTGTGACATCACCGAGCTGGTGGCAGTGCCGCCTTTCCCATGGGAGTCTCATTACCCACAATTCCAGAGGTTGAAGACGACGTTGTTATCGCCTGACAACGCCTCCATCTCCCCCTCTCTCTGTCTGCCTCTCTCGCCCTTTTTTCCCTTTCTCTAGCTCTCTCTTTCTGCTTCGCTGATCAGGGGGGTGAAGCTGTCGCTCGGGAGCGTCACACAGATGTTCGGTTAGGAAAAAACAAACAACTCAAAAATAGACATGGTCCCTGGTAGAAATACACATTTCATGTCGCTGTTGATGCTGCTGAAATCTCAGATGATTTTTGCTGTGATCGACACTCGCTGGTTCTGTGATGTTGTGGTCTCTGCAGAGAGGAGAAGAGAGGAGAGGAGAGGGGAGGAAAGATTGAGGCGTGTCTCGTCAGAGTCTGGATCTCATTCTCCTTTCATCAGCAGGCCCCTTGTGCAGCTGAGTTCACCGCACACAATTTGAAATGGACTTGAAATGAGCTCTAACCCTGCGTCTGAACCTTGCACGAATGCTGGCTACCTGTAGGACAGCCGTGTATATCACAGCCCTTTGATCAGATCTATATTTTACCAGACACGACCGCTGCGCACTTGATTTACCAACCGGAAGGGAAGAGAAAGACTTGTGCGAGGCAACGGGAATAGACAAGGCTCCTGAGTGTGCGGAGATGGGAAGCAGACATCTCGCCTCACCTCATTGTTGCCGTATTTCTTTTTGATTCGGCTCAACAAAGGCACTGCCGAAGAGGAAAGCGTTGTTGTCCTCGGGCGATTCTAGCTGTGCAGCATGCCTACTAACATGGCCACGTCACACCCAGATTACACACACAAAAACATGACCAGACACACACCACGCCTACCCCACATGCGTGCACACAGTTACACATATTTTCCTCCAATATTTCTGACCAGGACTACACATATTTTCCTTGTATTTATCTTAAAGGTTGCTTTAGCAGTATGAAGCAGCCGTCGCCACTCTGCAGCGGGCTGGCAGACAGCCATTAAAATGCAAACACCCACGCCAATATGATCATTGAGAACACAGCAGAAACAAACGACTTTGCGAAATAGCCGCTGGCAGAGAAATCATTCATGCCCTAATGTCGGCGACTGGCAATTCTTGACAGTGAAAAACAGTGGAGAAGAAAAGTAGTTTCACCCCCCCCCAACTCTCCCTGTGACATTTTGAGAGATATTTACCTTGTAAAGATCTTGACATTTTGCTGCGCGCTCTAATAACATCCTGAAATATGAATAAGAGTACGGAGAGTGGAGAGTGTAGAGGAGACCCGTGGCGCAGGTATCGATTGATGCTGAGGAGAAAGGAAGGAAGCGGGGCCATGGGAGGGCTACGGGGAGCCACTCTTACTGATCATCTGTTAACCTTGTCAAAGGATCTCACCCACTACCTCAAATAAGCTGGGGGAGTCTGCCGTGGTCATCACAGAGCCTGCGATTTCCTCACCAAAGCAAAAATCCACCCTAAAGCATAATTCACATGTTATTCGGATGAACTTAGACAGTTCAATCAATACTTGAATGCAGCAACCAGCAGCAGTGGTGGTGGTTATTGGCGTGAGGCAGGACCAACTAACTGAAATCTTTGAGAGGCATGTGGTGAAGAGGGCCACTGCCTTTCTCATCTGCCCTGGTTAAAACCCCTTAGAGGGCAGTTTGACCTGATTCCCTCTGGGCGCTGCTTCAGAAGAACCAGGGACACATTAACCCCCCTGCAGTGGGATTGCTTCATTGCATGTGAAACAATGTAGTGTCTTAAGCTTGTATGAGGACTTTGGCACTGATGAGCAACTTTTTATTGCACTATATGGAAGCTAGTTCAGGCAGACAACTGGAGAGGCGCTATCGCTCAGTCAGCTGATGTTGCCATTGCAAATTGGGCAGTATATTTAAGCTGTCAAACTCACTCACGATATGATTGTGTTGGTTGTCTGACAATATTTTCTGTACATTTCCACAGACTGTACTAAGTACTTGATGGAGCCTTGGTCATGACAACGTTCGACTAAAGCTCTCCATCGGAAGGTAGGCTACTGACAAACCTTTAATACTCTAGTTTGCTCAGAAAAGAAAAGTGAAGTTCTTAAATGGAGCAGAAAACAATATTCTACATTCTACATGCCTTTTGGGAAAGCTATGGACTTAAAGAGGCCAGAGATAAATCTAAAGTCATCTATTTCATAAAATTTTAAATGTAGGAACTATTGTTGAAAAATGGAACCTTTTCTTAGGTAAAAGACAAACAACTGAGCACTTGGAAGGAGCTCCTACACCTAAAAACAGCCTGTGGTGCAAAGGACAGCAAAAGCAGCTGTAGTCCAGCTCTCCATGGAGAACCTCACAGGCAAGTGTTACATTAGACTTCATCAAATAACCCAATATACTGAACTGCTGTTTCCCACAGGTTGGCAGGCTACGTTTCAAATTCCAAAAGGCACGGACTGTCAGAACAGGCACAGTAAATTATGGTTGTTGTAGTTCACGAACACAGTTTCAGTGCTCGACAGTATTACATCTTTGTTTGAGGTGACCAAGGACTCTACATAGAAATGGGCCATCCAGAGAGAATGAGAGAGAGATGGCTTTTTATTCCGTGTTCAATGTCTGTACAGCCATTCTACTCCAGCTTGTTCCTCCTACATGCGTGGCATTTTGGGCATGCTAGTCCAAAGAGCCTGTAGTCAGCTCCACCTATCAGAAGTAATGTAAGACTAGCATCAAGCCTGAAGTCAGTTCCACCAATCAGAGGCAATGCATTGACAAGAGAGTCAACCAGTGATGCAGTAGTAAATAAAAAGGTAGGTGTACTACGACCTTCTGTCGGCGATCATCATAATACAAAAATGGAACACAAACAAAAAATTTATGCTTTTCCCTTGAAAGACCGTATCCTCATATACATCAGTTTGATACTACTTATGATGAGGTATACTATCATTTTAGGTCCTACAGGTTTATATCAGCCTAAAAAGGTGGGTAAGTCTATTCTGTATGCTGAGTTTGAAACGCTGAAACAAACCAAAACATTGTTGATTGTGGGCTTTCGATTGAGAAAACACAAACTTTCTTTACCAGGAAGAGGGTTGAGGGTAAATTACTGGATGAATCAAGGGCATTTGGACTCTCACCCTACTAAGGGGTTCAGGCTTGCTGGGAGCATCGGCAGAATTTGAGTTTTGGCTGGGTGGGTATGCCCTTGCAGAGGAAATGGGAGTATATATATATATATATATATATAGTGGAACTATGGTTGCTCAAAACCCCAGCAGTGGATTTGTGTTTCCTTGAATTAAAAAAGAGAAGAAAAGAGAGTGGAAGCAGAATACCAAGGATTTTTAAAAAAGCTATACTGGACGGATCAAAGAATCCAGAGAGAGAACGTACGGGAGCTGCTTTTGTAGTTCCGGTGGAAAAAATGAATGATAGTATGTAAGCGGACATCCAATATGCTTGGTGTCTACACAGCGGAGATGGTGGCTATTCTGATGGCTTTACAGTGGGTGGAGGAAGTGTTCAGATTCATACTCGGTACTCACTCAGTTGAACTCGAACAGTCGCCAAGATAGCCTTTTCGAATTACTGCATTTATACACCAGGGTGATCCAGCTGAGAGGGAATGAGGCGGTGGACACCAAAGCAAGCTCTGCGAAAAGGAAATACAGACAAAGAAATTCTATGAAGTAAATCAGAAGCCAAAGAAATAATATTGAGGAAAACAATGCTACAGTGGCAGGACTATTGGAACGGAGAGGTGAAGCATCTATACCAAATCCAAAACAAGGTCAGTGGGATATCGGCTAGGTTGTATGGTGGGCACTGCTGGTACACATGGTGTAGTTGGTGTCTGGCTCAGCTGCTGCAGTTTTGGAGGGATGCTGTCGATCGCCCCCTGTCTCACGTGGCTGTCTTAATTTCGCTGCACAGATGCCGATGCAACACAGCCTTGACGCCAAAATAAAACCTGTATGTACATTTATTCCCAATAAAAACATCATCACCAATAGTGAGTAGCTTGACTGAAATAAAGCTATTGTCTGGTGTTATAAGCTCATGTTTGTTCGTATGGTATATGTTATGGTGACTTGAGATGTGTTTTTATTCTGTCTTTTTACTGTAAATCCTGTCTTCAAACCAAATTTCTTTAAAGGGCAATGACGTTTTGAATTGAATTGAAGTGAATTGAATTTGTTAAGTTTCTTTCGAGGCCAGACGCCAGAGAACCGAGCCTGCAGTCTATGATGTCATCAAAAGGCCAGACTTGTTTGTTTGACAAATGATTTACCACTACTGTTGTAGTGTATTACTAATGGGTACATACGCCCATATCCTCTTGGTTGTGTCACCGTGCCGACAGTCGGCCTCCCGCTTTCCATCATTAGGGCAGCTCTAGCATTTATGTCCTCATTACGTCATGAGTAAAGGCTTAGCTCTCTTGTTTCTAGCTTTGGGAGAGACTTGCTCATGTTCAAAATGAAGGCTGAACTGAAAAATAATGGAGCAGTAACTTATGGGAATTCTGTTTAATAGCGGATTCTCCTTAATCTGATACTGTGATGTAGAAATTCTCTTTTGTTTTTGCCCCCTCCGTGGAGGTCAGAGGTCACAGAGCCAGCTACAGCACCCCTGGAGCTGGTAGGGATTCAGTGTCTTGCTCAAAGACACTTCAACCAGTGCTTGAACTAGGTCACACTGCCACCCAACTGTAGGGGCTGATTTCTTTCATAACTCTAACACAGAAAAATCTCAGGGAACTCAAGATGGGTTCATAGATTTAACGTATTTTATTTTAATGACAATGTAATTTGTTACACGCAAAGTAGCTCTAGTTAATTTCCTTTCGTCTTTCCATGATACTAAAAAGCTGTTATTATAAGAGATTGTTTTTAATGGAAGATAAATGGCTTACTGTAGGCTATAGCCGAATCGATACTTTACGACAATTTGAAAGAGAACTGCATCGTTTGCTGAAATTACCATCATTGATCGGTTACCATCAGTCATTTTAATTTGATTTTCACTGATTGTGAGGAAAGATGGAAAACTGGAAACATTTCTTTGTTAGACAAAATATATTGCCTTTCTTTTCGTCTGACGGGTACTGGAGAGGAAAAAACAAAGAAAAACAAAGTCAATTTTCTCCCCGAAGTAACACTGAATGAACTCAAATAATGAGCGAGCTTCAACGTTGGTTGCTTCACTAATGTAATGACAGCGCTGGCTGTTTTTCTTCTTCCTGTTTGAATTCTTGTCAAGTTGTTGACTTTCTCTATACTGTGGTGAACTTCATGCGTTAAAAAAAAAAAAAAAAAAAGATCTTACTTAATGCATACGCTGAACCAATCTATTCAAAAAGGTCAATACCGACTCAACATTTTCAACATAATCTCCATTCAAGAGTTCGACCATAGGCTAAGGAAACAGAGTGTGGGATGGCTGGCATGAGGTCAAACACTCCAGTCAAATGCTGTGCTAATGAGCTTGAATAATGCCACTGACCACCCACATGCTGTTGACTCTCAAACACTTATTGATTTTTGGCTCGGACTAGCTGTTCCTCTTCTGCCCACTCAATGACCTCCCATATTCATCTTTTCCTTGATCCTTCTCTCATCTTTTAAGATTTTCACTGGTCTTTTCATCTCCTCTTTTGGCAGCATGTCTGCCAAGAGTTAGAGAGGAAGACTTATAACAAAAAGGTGGCTCATTCAATCCCTGGCACCATAAAGAGTAGGATTAGTGTATCCAGGCTGTGAGCTTGTAGCCATAGGGTGGTTGATAATACATAAACACTACTGAAGTACTCTTAAGCAAGACACTGAACCCAAAACTGCTCCAGGAGGCCGCATTGCAAGTGACCCTGATATGAAAATAAAGTTAGCTAGTAATAATAATTTAAACACATTAACACTGTTAAAAACAGCTATTCACAGTGTAACTTACATTTCTAACTTTCAGCTAGCTAAAACATCAACAGTTTGTCTCCTGCTGTTGCTATTGTTCTCCACCTACACGTAAAACCCACAGCTGAATGCAACAAGTTCATGCCTGTTCTTTGGGGGTTGTTGAAATTCAAATGTTCAAGTGTAGAAAATCACTAACTGAAGTAGAAGTAGACGAGTAGACGGTAAATGTTAGCTAGCGAGCGAGCAATAGCCAATCTTGGAATTCAAAGAAAAGTAGCTATCTAGCTAGCTAGCTGACAGCTAACAGGCTACTTAACTAGCGCGCTATAGCAGTTAAGCTAACTGCATCCTGGTGGAGTTAACTACTCACGGGGGAAAATGAACAACTATGCTAGGTGATGAAATAAGTGACGAAACCTAAATAAGGTCATCTCAATCTTAATTCAACTCTTTCAGTTCTGCTAGGCAAGATTAATTGGGTAAAAAGCAACGTTAAGTTATATGACTTTGCTAACCCACCAATATCTTGATGTCACCTGCCACTGGGCCTTGTGGAGGTGTTGATGTGTGTGTGTGTGTGTGTGTGTGTGAGTGTGTGAGTGTTAGGGGGTGGGGGGGTGGTGTAGAA
>OOFE01002668.1:5822-21777 GCA_900323365.1 Monocentris japonica | reverse complement strand
CGTAGCGCCCCATCTGGACAATCTCCCGGTGGAGCTGGATGGTGCGGTGGCGCAGGTCGGCGATCTTGCGGCTGAGCATGTAGCTGTGCAGGCGGTACTGGTAAGGAGGCTTCTTGTTGGGGTGGAGGGTGATGGCGCGGTGGATCTTGCTGTTGCGGAGATCTCGAATGTAGCCCTTTTTGTTTGGCTCGTAGTTCTCATAGAACAGCTGCTGCATCTGTGAAAACAGAAGAGAGGGAGGAGTATTATTAGTAGCAGATTTTTGCTTTATTTGACGGCATTCACTTGAGAGTGACATGACAAATGGTGAAGGGGTGACATACAATATTGGCTGCCTGCTGGACTCAAACCCATAACATAATAGGTACATGATTGGCACCTTGATGAGCTACTGCCTCCATTAACCTTTTGTAAAAATATGCTAACATACTGAACATACCATATATGGCTGTAATGTTGATTGGCACCTTCAATGTGAGCCAACAGAAATGCTGTTTAACCTATATTCTGCTAATGCAGCATACAAATTGAAAGAGCCTCAAGGAGTGCAGTGTACAGCACTCGGCAAACACTGATAAGCCTATGTTGACTGTCTATGTCATACTGCAGTTATTGATATATTACATAATTAAATGAATATGTTCAAATAAAAGAAAAAGCACTCGGCAAACACTCCAATACTGACAAGTAACTTGCTTCACTGAGTGAGTGTTTACTGCAAACCTGTTGAAGCTTTACAAACCTAATGTTCCCAAAATCACAGGAGGCTGAATGTGTAAACAGTGGGACAGCTGTTTAGGCCCCTATTGGCAGCAACTCAACCGTGGTCAAGAAGGCAGGGTCTGTGTTGTTGCCTCCCAATGAAGGGAGCATCAGAAAGCCAGAGGTTTCATTTACTGAACGACTGTGGCCCCCAGAAAGCTCCATTTGAAAAGGACAGCTCTGGAATGCAGCCACAAGCCCAATCCCCGGGCAAAGCCATACACACAGTTGTGGAAAGCGATACCTGAACCTGAATATGATCGCCGGAACTGCTTGAGTAACTCTTTGCTTTTCCATGGCTCTAGCCTGCGTTCCTCTGCACCTTGGAGTGGGCACACTGCCAATCAAAACAGGCTGCAGACTTGTCATCAATGGAGGTCTTGAGTGAAGCTGCACTGGCGAGGGTGAGGGGTCAGCCCTTACATCTGAAAACCAGGGCATCACATGTGCAACCTATTTGATGGGAATTCATGTGTAGTATTCCTTCTCACAGCTAACACGTATTGCGGTAGTATCCTACAAGGTTGGAGCAGGAGCAGGGCTAATTCTTGGGG
The DNA here is from genome assembly GCA_900323365.1 of Monocentris japonica. Taxonomy (NCBI): domain Eukaryota; kingdom Metazoa; phylum Chordata; class Actinopteri; order Trachichthyiformes; family Monocentridae; genus Monocentris; species Monocentris japonica. The sequence continues at coordinate 20,461 of OOFE01002668.1, read as the reverse complement.
TTTATGGTAACTAAGAGGCTTCCGGTGAGTCATTTCTGCGATTCCTTTGCTCGTATGCCTTTTATTCACCTGGCAAAAACTCAAAGCCAGAGAATTCAACAACTTACTTTCCCAAGGTTTTTTTCCCCCCAGCCTAGTTCAGTTGAGAGGGAGCTATGCTGGGTCAGGCTGCATCCAGCTGGGAAACACCAGCGGTCATCAGTTGACAGCCAATTGCTCAGGATGTTTATGTCTCTCTCTCCCGCAGCTTCATCATCATTAGCACCCTGCCTAATTACCTGACCTTTGCCGTCGCAACTTATGACTCATTATCGCGATTTCTTCACAGTCGTTAACCCCACAGCGCCACTGCCCGCTAATCAACCTGAATGGCTCGCTAACAAAGGAAAGACAAAGATAAATCAGAAGTTATTGCTGCTACTTGCAGCTGTGTGCGCCTCATTTCAAACAGTGCAGTTATGTGGATAGCTTGGGGGCTGATGAGAAATTGAATGGCTGCTCTGAGATCTGATCTCCGTCACACAAGTCTTGGTAGCAGTTTTTCATTAGACTCTACCACGTAGAAGTTAAGTGATTCAATGTAAGATTGCATCTTCAGACACTGGAGACCTACTTTTTCAGTGTGCTATAATGACCAAGTAAATCAGCCGTGTTCACCTTATCTCTCCAGTGCCCCATTACATATCCCATAGCCTCAACTAAGTCAATACAAACACAATAATCAAAGCAGGACAAAAAGCACTATCGGGCCAACAACACTGTCAATTACTGCGGGCAAAGCTATCTTAAGTGAAGGGAGATGCCAGACCAATGAACGCAGTCTGAGCCCATATATGAGTAGGGATTGTGGCGTGATTACATTAGTGAAGTGATACCATTACCCTGCAGTGCTTCAGAGCTTAAATAAACACATTGCTACAGACCAGAAGCTCGCAAATGCACTGAAATTGGCCAGCTAACACAAAGAAACCTCTCTGCATAGGGATGACTCTGCGGCCTGGCAACCTTCAGGACTAACTCAGGATATTCTACGAGGAACCCTGTGAAATCGGTGTTAGCAAAGCCAAACTAACACAGCCAAAGGAAACACAGAGCGCCGACTCAATTTACCATTTAACTACAGAGGACAAGTTGCCTGTAATTGTCATTAAGGGTGAGAAAAGAATGAGACCAACCAGCGGTAAGACTCTCAGGTATTGGGATATGAATGAACTATGTGCTCCAGTGATTTATAATAGCTGTGTTAGTTTAATATTCCTATGAATGGAACAATTCATCAAAGACTGTAATCCAGGGGGGGAAAAAAAACACGATGCAAGGCGGAGCAGGTTAAGTTTGCAGTAGGCTTTCATGATGTATCCCCATTTAAAAGTCCTCTGGATAGGCTGGACAGACAGACGGCCTTAGCCTTGACATACCGGTTATTCAGGTGTCATATAGTATAAGCTACCCCAGGCGCACACTTATCAGTTTTATGCAGGCTAATGTTGAGAAAGGAGCATTTGCTTCAGCATTTCATTACAAACGGACAGCATATCCAAGTGCTACATTAAGTCTGATAAACTAGCACTTTGAGCTTTATTTGGCTTTTTTTACGAGCAAAATGTGACTCTATGGGACTGTCCATGTGGGTCTGTTTCATTTTGAGAAACGCACTCAGTGTCAATAGCAAAAGTGTGTGGCCAGCCCCTGAGAGCAGAGGTGTGATATTAAATAATGATCCAGTGAAATAAATTGTTTTCACTGCCGAGTCAACCCGTGCTGGCAACCATCCATCAGCAGGAGGTACAGTGTATGTACCTAATAGTCTTTTGTAAGGAAGACTAAGTCTGGGAAAGGTTGGTGCAGCTGCAAGGGAAGGGAATGTCGGTGAAGCCTGGAGAAAAACACTAAGTCGGAGCTACATGGCTTCAAGCTTGGGCGGCGTTTAATCTGCAGCACAATAGTCAGCGCCTGCCTCCGAATGGGCCGTGCAAATCTAATTGGAGACGCCATTGTGCTGCTGTAATTGGTTCTTTTGTAGTAGAGGGTAGTTTGTCCAAACTAATTTCTCTGCCTATGGGAAGGCATCTCACACCTATGGCAGCTCCACAATGGGTCTGGCATTGATGTGTGCGATGGGAGGTGGTTGTACAAACAGCTGCATTGTGACGCCAGATGACTTCATCGATATTAGCCATCTAACTTGTACACTGCAGGGGCTCTGCGTGAGACTGTTTAAATCAATAGCTCTGTGATATGTAGGAATGTACAGTCTAGCTTACAGGAATGGCTCTGAGATAAAGTAATTTAATCATAGAGACAATGTTGGGCCAATCCAATTTGACTTCTCCCACGACCTTGTAAAAAGGTATTGAATTCTGACCCATACTATAAACTATAAAAATATTTTATGTAAAAGGTCAATAAGCTGGACAACATATATTTGGACAACATACTATTAAGTTCCGAGAGAAGCTTGTTATCCCAGAGCAGAGCACTGCTTCGGTTTGCGAGAGAACAGGAGACACGAAGATAACGGCTCATGCCAAAATCCAAACAAACCAATTTCCACACTTGACACAGCACAGAAAAAAAACATCTCCATGGTTTGGATAGAGAGCATAAGAAGCCTTTGCCTGATATCCCTCTTCATGCAAGTCAAATGCCTTGTGCACCCGTTATACAAGTGATTGTACTGGTCCCTTAAACTCACAAAACAAAGCTAATTCCACCTTTAATTTGCACCCTCATTTTCATTATATTGTGTGCACAATTTCATGATTTGTGTGAACAAACATTTGCAAACAATTTAAGTGATCCATTGAACTTATTCAGCAAGTTTCAAACTGATTTTACCCACTTGCCAAAATTAGTTAAATTCAGTTGATTGTATTAATTTAGTGAGTTCAAATACCCCAATATTTTGTTGCCTAAAGATATAAATAGTTGAATTAGCTCTTTGACATTGGTGGATTCCTCAATCATGTTTTGCCTTAGGTAAAAACTCATGAGTTTTCAAAGCATTTCCTGCTGACAACGCTGCTATGAATGGTGTTATGTGTTAGTAGGAAACTATTGACAAGAATACTAAGAGCTGATGTGGTCAATATGCAGACTGGAGGCATGTTATAGACTTTATAAAAGACTTGTACTGCTCTCTTACACATCTCAGAACTGGCTCACTATATTGTCCATCTATTTGCACACTTTGCATGCAACTCAAGTGCACATTTTATACATTGTGTGCACACAATAGTATGTTGTGAAGTCAATATTTCGCTACCATGGAGCATTTCTTTTCCCTGAAGGGCAGCCACTTCATGCACTATCACCCTCCACGCCAAACCATATCAAACAAAAATCAGGAGGATCATATTATTTCCAACCAGAGAATGAAAAATATAATGCCCACGAAGGAAGCCAAGTGAGAGGAGAAGTGGTGGCCTGGGTCCGTTTGATAAAGCATCCAACAAAGCCAAGGTGCCATTTGACTAGGGAAAGGTCAGGATATTAGAGAGGCAGTAAGCAGGATATGAGAACAGACCCACAACGTCACTGCTGCCAAGCCCAGAGCAGAAGAAGTTTTCATCCTATCCCATCTATATGACGACAATGGACACAGATTGAAAATGGCCATGTTCATTTCTTCTTAGGATTTATATATTTTCTTTAGTGCTTCGAATGACACAGCCCAGGCTCATTTTTCCAAGTTGGATATTAGCCCAGATAGCGAAAAAAAAAAAAAAAAAAAAAACACTGAAGCAGCATCTTCACCAAGGAAAGACCTTTCCCTTTCCCAAACCACTTCTCTGAGTCCAGAGAATTGCAGTGGTGTGTGTCAGTACACAGCTGTGCTGTTGCACTGTAGAACTACCCACAGGGATGCCTGAGCATGCACTGACATGTTACAGTCAGTTCTCTGCAACAAACTGGCAAGCTGATGAGCGACGACTTATCTAACTGACAATTGCGTCATCTTTGATTACACCATCCTGCCAGCATTGTACCATCTGAATAGCGCGCCCATAAAAACACATGAGAGGAGCAGATGAGGTATTTACGCAAGAGTGTAAAGACTGATAAAAAAGTAGAAGTTCTGGTTACACATCACATCTTGGCAATTTATCTCTGACAATTTATTTCACAATTCATATCCTCCACTCCGCACTTGTATTTTCAGTTAGACTGCTGCTGCTGAGGTTGATGATTCAACACATTGGCATAGGTTGCCAGTTTGAGTCCCGGGCCGGCTAGGAAAATCTAGGCAGGGAGAGGTAGTGAGTAACCCTAACCCTCGACTACACTAGATTAGGTAAGACTTGGAACACAAACATGGAAATGAGAGTGAACAGTGCTGCACTAGGCCACCCTCAGGGCTTGTTAAGTGACCTTATTTAAGCAGAATGGACACTTCCACTCTGGTACAACAGCCACTTTTTGCAGGGCATTCACAGGTTTCACACCTTTTTGTAAAATAAAAGAAACTAAGCTAACAAAACCACCTTAATTCTGACTGAACATCTGAAATCAAAAGTCCAATTGTGTTTAGAAAAAGCAGATAGGATGCACATTGTACTACTATCCCTGTCCTGTATTAATCTTAAGAGTGGAAAAACTAGGACTACGAATAGCTGTATTTAAGCCATTTTAATACATTTATTAAAGTTAGATGATGTATTTAAAGAGACCTGTGGATACCCTGCTTTCCATGACTGGCTGCAGGAGGGGGGGGTATAGAGAAACGCTGTTAGGCAGTAGGTCATGTCTAAAATATTCAACAATTAAATGGGTTTCCATAATACTGCTTCCACTTTGCCATGTTAGCTCAGTCCTACATAAGAATGTGATTAGTCTCCCAGGATATTCCTAGTCTTATGTGCTGCGCATCAGCACGTGAAGACATTTCGCCTTGATGGCAGCCTTATCAGTCAGCGCTGCCATCGGACCCGAGCTCCGGTTACTCCAGCATGCCGAGAGCACTAACAAGGGAGGAATGTGAAACAGGCCCTTTTGGTTTTGCGTCTCCACTGAGGGCCAGATGGGACCAGGTGACAGGGGAGCAAAAAAGGGCTCTTTGTTCCCTGTAGCCGGTCCCTCTCTCTCTCCAGATGTCTTCTTTGGTTAAGGCTCCCAGGGAGAGCTGGGAGATATGCAGTGTGACACATAGCAGCAAATTAATGATGGATTCCTGCAATGGCTTTGATACACAAATTAAACTTAAAGAATAATTTTTAAAAAAAGACAATGCATTCCAGGAATCATTTGGTGTTGAAGTTTTGTTATTTTTTTTTACTTTTTATTTTCCTTGCTTACATGATACTCGTCTACTTCTCATTCAGTTAGAGAATTCCTGTTTCCCAGGATGTATTTCAACAATTGACCTTATTGCTTTCAATCAAAACGGACATCACCTGTTAGCTAGCTAGCCAACTAGTTATTGGACACTGGGTTGTGTGTGCTCTTTGATTCTGAGGGGCTGACACAAAAACTGTGTTCTCTCTTTTTTTTGTCATTATATGGTCATTGTGCTGCTTTTTAGCATTCCTTTCAGTGTCATTCTTTAAATAATCTGTGGAACGCTTAGAGGCGCCTCTATTAGGAGAGAGACTAGTTTTCTGTGATATTTCAGTTTTTCCTTTTTTAATAAATTTGCAAAAATTTCTAAAATTCTGTTTTCGCTTTGTCATTATGGGGTATTGAGTGTAGATTGATGAGGGAAAAAATGAATTTAAACGATTTTAGCATAAGGCTGCAACATAACAAAATGTGAAAAAAGTGAAGGGGTCTGAATACTTTCTGAATGCACTGTATATACAGTTGATGTACCCATATACTAAAATATACTACCTTTGAAATTCCTAAATTGGTAGATTTATCACAACTAACTCGTACACAAGGTAATAAATGTTTGAGCGCTCACTTACATCAGAAAAATCAGTACAAACCAGATCAAAGGTGTCAAAGTCGGCTATTTCATTCATTTACTTGATGCATGTGGTTTGATAATATCCGAGTAATCACGATATTATATTACTAGTTCATGATGTTCAATGTGCAAATGTAAAACTAATCTATTTGCAATCTTTCTCACCACGAGGCAAAAGCTCAGTCACACATGAAATCTCATAAAGTTAAGTATCTATGAACTAGAACAGAGTTTCCACTTTGCACTCATGACTGTCAGCTGTTTGGGTCAAACCTGCTATCTGCTGACAAGGATTGCATGCTCAAATGAATAAATTGCATCAACCTGATATAGAGGTATCTTGGTGGAATTTCATATTCATATCTCAGCAGATTTTGTACCCTATTTCATTGAGACTTCAGCCCAGACTTGCGCCCACATTTCAAATGAAAGCCAAAGTTGGCAATCAAGAAATACTGGTAAGACGTAATCCTGTACATTAAAGCTGCAATAGACAACATTTTTATGTAGAAATAAACCTGTCTTATCAGCATAAATCACAAAGAGAGTCACTAACTGAGACACCTTAGATTAACCCTATTTTCCCAAATGAAATTCTGGTCTCGGGTATGGACACTGGTGGGAAATCTTCTCTACACAGGAAGTGACGAATGGAAACGTAAGAGCAAAATCCAAAACTATGTTCTAAAGGGCGGAGAGCCAGCGCTCTGTTCGAAGCTGGACTCACCTTATGTCACCTTACAGGATTTATGGGTAATGAAGTCCTCAAAATTCGGCTGCAGCTTTAACATTTAGAAGATTTAAAATTGCAATAATCCCCCCCCCCAAAGCTGAACCAGCTCTGAGAAGCTTCAGCCCTTACAGAACATTACAGACTGCTGCTATATGCCAAACATATTACCACAGCATATGAATTTACCATCTGGGGGAAAAAAAATAATTTTCTTATATTGGTTAGCTGGTGAAGCCATTTTGCAGTTGATTGTGGGATCAAGGGCAGATAAAAGACTTAGAAAAGAAAGAAACAGCCTACTTGACAGTGAGGGTGAAAGGAGTTTCTGGAGAAGCAAAAATACCCCAAAAAACAATCCTGTTATCTTCAACAACTCCTATCTAGAGCATACAATGGAGTTATCTGGAAAGATAAAGTTAGCTAAACTGAAGCCCCTAACAGCCCCACAGGCAGGATATCACTGGGTGGCTGGGGCATGGCTGATATCATATCCAAACACACCGGGAGTGGTTTAAAAAAGCTGTTTAATGGACCAAAAATAAGCACTGGGATGCTATTTCCGAAGTCCCACTTAAGGCTGAAGTAACAGCTCTCCTTAAAATAAATAAGCTCATCTATAGACGTATAGAATGCCAAATGTAGTCTAGTCTTTCACGCTTATAGGTACAGTCTGAAAATGATAACCTCGGTATAAAAAGAGCCTTTGTCCCATGTAATTATCTCTCAAACGTCTCACTTATTCTTTAATAAAGCAAGAACTAGCTCTAGCAGCAGAGTGCTGAAAGCAGCCCTCTAGAAGCCGAGTGTTGGATTTCTACCTTTGGCACAGGAGCTACAGACAAAACTCTGCAGAACAGGCAGCAAAATCTAAAGAGCTATAAAAAAAAAAAAACACTACTGGAAATTCCATATGTAGAGTACCTCATCATGATCAGACCGGGTAGGGAACACAGCCAAGCTCCTGGCAGAGGTACCTAGACACTGTCTTGCTACAGTAGCAGCCATTACAGGTTATGAATACACAGAATGCAACTCAGTGTCTAATTCTTGCATGTTGGGCACTTTTTGGTGCCAAACAGGAACTCATAAATTAGGAGGGGGCCAATATATCTCTACAAACACTTAATAAGCCAGACCTGGCCACAATCACAGCGTGCTGATGAAAGCTCTCATGAGGCTAAAATGTTCCATTCTCGAATATGAACAGACATACCATGGTTGGTTCATCTATGGTGTGGCAGCTACGACCAGTGTAGTGGAGGTATACATATTGCCAGGGTTATATAATTATCAATATGATCTGTAGTGCATGTGCTTTAACCAACCAGAATCATAAGTCGACTTAACTGTACCTTATCAATAGGAGTACCACTGCACAAAGAATAGTGTGCAGACCATAAGTAAGCGTTTTGAGACTAGTCTATATTACAATTATGGATATCAGCATAATCTGAAGGGCGCCAGCTCTACCCAAGTGACTAATTGGTAGCCAACACAAAGACCAAACAGATGCTTTAAATGAACACAAACATTTATTACTACTCCACGTTTAAAGTACATACACAGCAGAGTAACTTGTTGAGCCTTTCAACATAGCTGAGGTGTCGACAGACTTGGAACGATGCCAATATACTGCTCATTGCAAGTTTGTAAAGAGGTAGTTATGGTAACTGAACTAAGAACCTGGACAAAGATAATGCAATTTGCAAGAAATGTCAAGAACTCAAGAGGACTTGCATGCGCATCTCGTGCACCACCACCCTGAGCTAACAGAGACATCAAAGCTGTCTACAGCATCTCAAACCCAACCTACTTTGTACTCGGTTTCGCAGACGAGCTACCTGCAAACTCCCAGAGGAGCCAAACAAATAACCATGTCTATCACTAGCTTCATCTGCAAGGATGTCCCTACAACATGGTGGAGGACATTGTAGCGTTTCTTCATAGACACAGCCGTAGCAGCACTATGCGAAGATATATGCTTCGCCTTTTTGTGAGTGGAAAGTTATTTTCATTCAGTTCCATTCTTAAAACAAGTGCAACTGAGAGTTTGTATTGTACTGTGGACTGTAAAGCAATAAATTGCAACGGTCATTTAATTTCAATGATACATATTTGGCACTGCTCCTCTAACAAATCAAAAGGATGAGTTAAATAGTGACGTCTGCCTTTATGTGATGCTATGTTGCCATTTGTAGGGGCATGTTTTAAATTTTTGCTAATTTTACTTTAGAAATTGTGATATATCACAATATATGGAACTGCAATACTTGACGTACCGCGGAACTCCCCATATTGTGAGACTATCGTTATTGTTGCCCATGTATCGTGATACTATGGTATCGTGAGGTCTCTCATGATTCCCATCCCTAGTCCTATAAAAACCCCATTAAGTTTCCAACAGAGTCTGCACTCCAGAAAAGAGATCTGTTTAAATGGAATATGCCCTGATCAAAAGACATTTGGAACGACCACCAGAGAAGAGTTGTTGAGGGTCATAAGGCTGGAAAAGGCTACAAAAACATGTCCAAACACTCCATCAGTCTACAGTCAGACAGATTGTATACAAATGGAGAAAATTCAGCTCCATTGCTACTCTCCCTAGGAGTGGACGTCCAGCAGAGATCACAGCGAGAGCACGCTGCATAATGGTCAACCCTCAGGTAACAGCTGAGGATCTTCAGGCATCTCTTGAACTTTCTAACATCTGAGTACACGAGTCCACAATAAGAAACTAAACGAGAGTGGTATTCATGGAGGATACCAAGGAGGAAACCACTGATCTCCACAAAAAAACATTGCTGACGAAGACCACCTGGATGTTCCACAAAGCTACTGGAACAGTGTTCTGTGGTGAGACAAAAATTTTACTTTTTGGCAAAAGGGCACAAGACATCCCAAAAATATCAATGAACTGAAACAGTTGTGTGAGAAGGAATGGTCCAAAATACCTCCTAACCGTTGTGCAGGTCTGATCAGCAACTACAGGAAACGTTTGGTTGAGGTTATTGCTACTAAAGGAGGTTCCACCAGTTACTAAATCTCATGGTTCACATACTTTTTCCAATCCAAGATGTTAATGTTTGAACAATATGTTCAATAAAGACATGCAAAAGTACAACATTTTGTGTGTTACTTGTTAAATCACATTGTGTTTATCTATTTTTATGACTTAGATGAAGATCAGACTATATTGTAGGAGTTATTTAAACAGGAATTCAGGTCATTCAAAAGGGTTCAAAAACATTTTCTTGCAACTATATCAGCAAGCCAATAAAACGGTCTAACCCTAGTTCTACCCACACACACAAAGAAAAGACAAAAAACAGGCATCTCTCTCAGGAGTAAAGGAGTGTACAGGCCTATGCCACTCCAGACTCTTCTATGTATGAGTGAGGGGTGTTTCAGAATAACACTGGTATTCCAGTCAGCAGGACACAACAACAAGCAACTGGATCCAGCTGCACGGCTTAGTGCTGGGTTGAAGCCTCTGGTGGGCTGAAGTTGTGACTTGTAGTCAGTTCCTACTATCGAGTGTCACGTAGAGCATGGGCTGATGAATTAAAAAGAACTCTGCCATAGCAGTCCATTTATTTTGAAATGCCACAGCACAGAAACATCACAGCCCATGCTGCTGTGTAATCTAAGACAGAATTAGAGTGAGATGAAGATGTGTAGAGAATCAATGCTTCTGTTGTGGTAACTTCTTAGTATATAATGGTTGCTGCTGATGCCTGAGGTGAACTCATACTTATCACAGTACTATGCAGCAACAGAACCCATTTCATGGCATGGTAATTCACAAAATATTTTCTGTACCGAAATATAAGAATTTACAGTGGTAGAACACATCTGAAGGCCAGGCATAATCCCACAGTCACTTTCATCATGCTGTACTAGAGGCTGCCTACAGAAACTAAAGAGGCAAACATGCTTTCATCTTGAATTTAAAAAAAAAACAAAAAAACAAACATGCCAAAAATATCCACTCAAAGATAAAGCCCTTAAAAGGCAAGTCACTGAAGGTGGGGGACAACGGTTTGTACAGCATTCTGCTGTTAGTGAGCCCTCTGCCACTGCGGGGTGATCGGCCATGAACTGGACTGTTCTGACAGAGTCTATGAACAAACACTCATCTTGACTTCTATGAAAAAGGCCAGTAAAGAGAAAAAAAAAAAAAATAGAGGACAAGCTCATATTGTGAGAAATTGAAGGGATGAATGTCGGCCCTTTCAAATGGCCTGCCTTTAGTTCAGAGATAGTGTAGTGCTGAGGGTTATACAGCAAAGATACAACTGGTGTATTGTGTTAGAGGAGGACGAGGGCTGAAGCCACAGGGATGTGCATGTCAGGGTGAGTTGGCCCCGGCTGCAGCCTGGCAGCACAACAGAGGGATGCTGCCTCCTCCTCTTCTCTTCCCTCCGTCCATCCTTCACCCTCCCTCTAAAAATACCAGGCCAGACCCAGGAGCAAGGCGAGGCAAAGCTCATCCCCATTCATAGACCTTACAGTAAACTGCAGCTTCTGTCACACTTCGATCGTCCAGGGTGCCGCTTTCTAAAAATGTGTTCATGTATGAGTACAAAGGTAATATTACAAAGATCTAACAAATTTATTGGCCACCTAAGAGTAAGATATAACCACACACTAGGGTATTAGGAGCCTCCAAGACAGTGTAGGAAACTCTTTCCCAATTGTCTACGCTGCAAACAAGGACCTGCTGACATTTATGTTTTCTTCATGGTTTTCTTTATGGTAGCCTCCTCCACTACTGTGTCTTTTTCTGGCTATGCTGGTTTAATATTTTCACATCATAGAAAGCATCTTAAACAATGAATAGTGAATCCCTGAATGAAACCTGCCCTTTTTAAAATGACCAGACATGCAAACCAAGAGCAAAATGAAAGCAAATGTCACTTCTCATTTTCAGGAAGTCCAGTAGATAATTCTCAATTCTTTCTCTTGTAGATTACATCTTTGTAATCATTTTTACCGATTTTCTTGAGCTGAAACTATGCAGACAATAAGCACGTCACAGGATCACCACGGCAGAAAGACCTCAAATGAGGAAGAAGGTGTTTCTTATGCATGCATAAATGAGGCTCACAAACACTCCAGGGATAAGAAAACACTTTGCGTACATACACGCATACCTCATAAGGTGCCGCACCAGAGGATGAGAAGGCAAAAGTCAACTGAGCACAATCAAGAGTCAGGAACAACGGCGCACAATGAGTCAGCCTGACACGGCAAGGCCTCCTGGTGCGATCGAGTGTAAATATCAAATTAGTGTTGGTGTTTGATCAGGTGTGATATAGATGAGGCCTTCTCGTCAAAGCCTCACCTTGGGCCCAGAGCAGTCACTCAGCATTATAACTAGAAGGCAGCAGCTGACAACTGCTTCATTACCGCCTGTCTGCTCACACAGGAGTGGACCATGGGTGGATCCAGGGCATAATAACGCTCCCTGACATCAAGGCGAAAGCCTAAATTAAAACCCTTCCATAAAAACGAAGAGCAAAACTAGCCAATATTGGTCGAGTTCTTTTCTCTTTTTTTTTTTTTTATTGTCGATGGTAATTATAGCTCTGCGGTGGGCAGCAACATACTTGTGGAGTCCCGGTGGTCCGTGGAGCTAGCATTTAGCGAGCGCCGCCCAAGGAAGCCAGAGGAAGAACAGGAACTGGGATGTGGGTGTAGGAAAGCGCAGAGACAAACGTTTATACACACACACACTGATGACTGAAAGTGAATAAGTTTAAGTAAGACTATAATCTTCACCTCAGTCCCTGCCCTAAACAATCCCTTCATTCTAAAAGCGACTCTCCCCTTTGAAGTCCGATTTCTCAACTAGACCGTGTTTAGAGGTTTTATCGCAGTGTGTAAATTAGGTGAGTAGGTGAATAAAACGGCACCTCGAAAATGACCGAGGGGCCCCTGTGTCACAAGCAGGGGCCCACGGGAGTGTCCTCTCCAGCTGGATCCTACCAAACAACCACTAAAATCTGCTAGGCTGGGAGAGAAAAGAGGTGGCAATGGAACATATCTTATACGTCAAATACAATTATGTCTTTGAGAAAGGCCTAGCTCTAAGTTACAAGTGTAAAGTAAAAACATTTTCACATAAATAAATGTCTGTTTTGCTACTCCCTATTGCCGATTGATATAAAACAACAGTGATTCAACCTCTAGCAAGTTCATGAAAGCTTTTTTTTTTGCTGTTCTAAACACCTGGCGCCAGGTAGGTCTTTCAAAAAACTACAACAAAAAAAACATAAAATTTATCAATCTTTTGGTAAATGTTTCAGACTTTTTGCTTTAAATAAAGAATGCAACAAAATGAACATGCAAATGGTTAGGAAGGCATAGCCACTGAACAGCCTATGCCTTCTCGACCATTTGCACTGGTGCCTCTGCTGAGTGCACATCCTTATGGGGGTATCATACTCCCAGGCTGTATTTAGAATCTTCCAACACCCTCAACTTTAATCTCTGATGGCGAAAACCTGCAATTGGAACCTCTATTTGACATTGTGCTGGTAGCGATCCTGCAGCGAGATGCCTCTCTGCAGAAAACACCATTCTTCCCCTATGTGAAACCTCTGCATGAGGCAGAGATCCTGACGAGTGATGTATAAAGAGGGGGGGCAGGGAGGAGTAGGGAGGGGTTAAAGCAAGAGGGGACGACGCTGGTGAAAGCTGTGGCAAGGAGCCGGGAGTAGTGAGCATCTGAAATGTCCTTAAAATTTTATGGGGAACTCAGCTGGAGAGTTGAGACATGCATAGAGCAGTCAGCTCCCAATCCCGTGGACTGCCCTGGAGGGGATGGCAGGAGTGGGGGTACTAATTACAACCCTGTCCCCGTTTGATCCTGCTGACATTGTGGCCGTCCGACCCCCAGGGAGAGGAGGCAACAGCTGCAGGCCAATGGTTACAGCTCCTGGTCCAGATGTCACTGCTAACACAAGCAGCATGCCTGGGAAACTAACTGGGATCCCCCTCTGCTTCCTCCCACCTCCCATGTGACAGCTAACTATTGCCTCCTGACACACAGACAGACAGACAGACAGACGGAGAGTGCCAGATTACCCTGGTCATAGTGGTGAAGGACAGTGTGGAGTTACTGCAATGCTCACCTATGCTCACGATTCTAAGGGTATTTTCACACCTTTCACACCATTTGCTTTGGTCCAAATCAGGAGAGAAGTTGATCTTTTGGGTACTTTCAAACCTAGTTTGTTTGCTTTGGTCCAAATCAGAGGATGAGGTGTTATTTTGGGCATTTTCAAACCTATAATCCATTTGCTTTGGTCTGAATTAGGAGAGTTGTCACTTGGCAAGGTTTGATCAGCAAAACCCACGTGACCATTTACTTCATTGGTCAGAAATTTGGTGCCTTTTTTTCCGGGCTAAACAACCGTGGAGCATTTTAGTTGATGAATTACGATTCACTTGAAATTTTGCCGTGTGAAATATAACCACACCGATGCATAAATGCAACAAAGAAACATCTCGCCCCTTGGTTCGGACTAAAGCAAACACCCTTAGATATCCCCATATAGAAGGTTGCCTCAACGCAACTCAGTGGACTGATAGCACTCAGTCATACTGGATTACTTTGAGCTTTTCATTCAGCCTTCTTTCCTTGATGTATAAATAACAATTCTGAATGAAAATCTGGTCCTATAAATGACAGATTTTGTCCTCACTAGGGTCAGCCTTTGCTGAACCAAACTCAGCCTGAAAGCTCTAACCCAGCAGTGGGCAATCATGTGCCATGGAGGGCCGAAAGTCTGCAGGTTTTCATTCCAACCAAAGAATACACCAGATGATTTCACTGATTAGTCCTTCCTCTGTGGTTGAAGGTGTGCTAATCAGTGAAATCACCTGCTGTATTCTTTGGTTGGAATGAAAACCTGCAGACTCTCGGCCCTCCATGGCACAATTGCCCACCCCTGCTCTAACCTTTACTCACCCCAAATCTGACTGCAGCCCAGA
>OOFE01002664.1:9546-24298 GCA_900323365.1 Monocentris japonica | reverse complement strand
CCACACACACACACACACACACACACGCACACGCACACACACACACACTGACACGGACTCTTTTCACCCCCCCTCACACAAACGCGCGCACACACACACAGACACTACAAAGGCAACTTGCACATATTTCCCACTTGCACCTTATTGCACACAACTCTTGTCTTGTTATATGTTTTGTCTTTTTTTTATAATTTATTCTGTGAATTTGTTTTTTAGAATTATACTTTTGACTTGTTTTTCTTCTGTTAAATGTTGCACCATCAGACCAAGGCAAATTCCTTGTATGTGTAAACTTACTTGGCAATAAACCCCCATTCTGATTCTGAATTAGAAACAGATACGAACACAAGCTCAAAAAATATCACACACATACATGTCACACCGATGACACACATGAAATGGCCTCAGCCAAACATCCATCGATATCGGGCCAGTGGCGCAATGGATAACGCGTCTGACTACGGATCAGAAGATTCTAGGTTCGACTCCTGGCTGGCTCGAATAACTTTTTGAACTTTACATTTTTTAATAAAAAAACATCTGGGGTTAAATGTAGACAAACGCGTCCTCGTCTCCCTGTGGTATAAGTGCGGCTGTCTTAACATGCCTGCCACCCAGCTGTGGCCTTCATGCTTTCTGGCATATTTGTTTAGTGAAATACACATCTCTAACGTTAGAGAGCTGAACAATTCTCCAACTTGTTACACCCAAAGACATCATTCACGCCACTTACATTTTAAATTAAATTGTTTTCTTGACCCTGCAAACATACCCTTAGGACTTGCAATCAAGTCTCTATCTCCGCTAATTTCGTGGTTATGACTAAAAACACGAAAATCCCAAGGCCACGAAATTTTATGGAAATTAGTTCATATGTTTTTGAGCTATGCTGCTGACAGACAGACAAACTTACTAATCGAGGCAAAAGGTATCATTGGCGCAGGTCAGAACAAACCTTGAGTATCTAGTCTGAAGTGCTTGCTCTCGTTAACGGCCTGTTTCTCTACCGCAGACTACTTCCTCAAATGACGAGGAGTGCAGAAATGTTTTAGGGACATTTCTTCTCTAAAGATCTAATGATCAATAACTCACTCAAATGACTCAAACATTTCACACTGACTTTTTGATATCATAAAATACACGTTTATAGCTTTAATGTTAGATGTGTTATAATATGAAGTCCAACGACAAAATTGTTGAGATATAAATGTCCATATGAAACGATTCAATAGCTTTAAGATGCACATTTAGAGTGACGTTGGCGTGTATAGCTCCTACTGTGTACTCGCGGGTAGCAGGTTTGACCTCCCAGTGGGGCTCAGTGAGAGGAACACAAGAAGTACAGGCTCATCTCTCGCGAGGAACGACGCCGTTATCGGAATCTCTACAAACAACACGAGAATTCATCATTCACACGGTAATATAACCCAATCTTACACGGTACATGTGTCATGTGCCGGCAGTGGAGAAACGGGGCTCTATCGAAATCATGTTTTATTGAGAATCCTCCCAACAACTAACGTTACTTGCATCAAAACATTTCCGAGGATGTGAGGCCTAACTAGCAAGCTAACTACTAAGCTAGCGTGCACCACGATGTCTTTGACTTGCTTTAGCTTTAACGTTAGCAAGCAAGCCTGCAAATCCGTCCACGAAGTGCAAGCTAGCAAGTAGATCTTTTTCCGTGCTGGCTAGTTGGCTAACGTTAGAGAAACAATATTGTCCAAATATTTCAGCCAGGTGGGATAGTTTCAGTAGATTTACATACATACTTATCGAATACAATTTAACATTACATAAACTGGTATCATTTAAGCCACACTTCAAATTGCCCTAAAATACGCGCCTAGATTAGCTGCGATTATGCTATCAGTAATACGTAGCTAGCTAGCTAGCCGGGTTAGAAAGATATTTACAAGGCTTTAGCTTTTCCTGGTACTGCAAGTTTTGGAGCTAATTTGGCTGGATAAGCAGCGTTTAACATCATGAACAAAACACCTTCTACATACTATTTTGAAAGGCAAATATTACCCATGAACTGATTTAAAAAAAAAAAACCCAACCCATTTCATTCATTTACCTTATTGAGCTCACGCTATTCAGTATTCAAGTAGGTTCTAGTCTGTAGCTAATGATGGATAGCTATCATTTATCAGAATTGGTTTTTATGATTATGTTTCACAAGACATGGACCTAACACTTTCAAGATTGTCAAACCAACCTAAAACGAAAGGATTAGACGCGGGAGAAGGGTGTCCCCTTGTGGTCGAGGATAGCTGTTTCCCCTGAACGCTAAAAAACATGAAGTACTTTTCAGTCCGGTGGCACATTAGGGTTTTAAGTCTTGGCTTTCCCTAAAGGTGAACTGTTCTTATTCCTCGCTAAACCATAGGGTACCACATATTCATTCTTAAATTGAGTCGGGTGCCCCTGTAGACATGCAATTTTATTAGAGTCACTAGTTTTTTAGAAGCAACTTAATTCTCTAGAAACCGTTTTGTTGTAAAAGCTATGGAAAGAAATACGTTTTTATTTGTGATTGGGTACCCCAAATGGCAAATATAAGATGAAACTATTTTTATTATTTGAATATAAATCTTATAGTTTTCCATGACTGTAAAAATCTGCTTCTGCTCTGTCTTTTGCCAGAAAAGGCCCATGAATTTAGGTTCACTGACACATACAGCTTTCCACAGTAAACATTTAACTACATAACAATTAAAAGTGAAAGTGAGACTGGTTACTTGCAATGGTATAGAGACAGGTATATTTACTTTTTTCTCTTTTTGTTTTTATAATTTTCTGTTTTGCTGTTTCATTTTTGATCAAGTTGTCTTTAGTTCAACATAGCTATTTTGAATTACAGTTCTTTATCAATGCCACACTGTATATTCACTGTATATTCTCATCTTTTTCAGTTTTCATGTTTCTGGAAAAAAAAAACAATTACATGTCAAAGACTGTTGTCTGAAATAAAAAAACAATGTTAAGCAGTTTGACAACTCTAAGTTTCTCTTAGATGTGTCCTTTTTGGAGAATCTTTAAAACAAACTTTTTAAACATTTTTGTGGTCCATAAGGGACCATTTTCATGGAATCAACAAATTACTTAACAAGTTTATGAACCTTCCACCAACCCTATGAAACAAGTCAAATTCACTCTGGTGAAAATAGTTGGCTTGAACTGAATTCCACTGCATGTTTGATGTCTGATTTTCATTGCATTATCTCAAATACTGCAGAGGCAGTAACAAACAGAGCAGAAGTACAAAAACAATACAGTATTGTTATTGGCTATATAATCTTTTTGAAGACAAACTTGGCCAGTAGTGACATATCAACAAGCAAATATTTTACCAATTTCTCAAGTTGAACAGAATTGTGAATACAACCTGTAGTAATAATATATTATTCTGGCCTTGTTACAGTGTTTCAGCTGTGAATGATGTCTGAAGAAGATTTGGATGAAATTGTGCAAATAACAGTGGAGGACTTTGGCCAGGGTGACCAGACAGGTAAGATCTCTATCAAAGAATTACGACTACTAACATTACAACAGTCTATTTTAAACAGGCATTACCAGTCATTCTCACTGATCAATTATCTTAAGGTTTTAAGCCCATGCAGCACTATAGAACATTGAAATGTAGTCAGTATGGCTTCACTCCTGGAGATAGTTCAACAACATGTCTCCTGTCCCTGTATTCTTAGTCTGGGAGAGAACTGAGGTTGACTTAAACAGACCACAGAGCTATGCAGTTATCACAACATCATTACATAAGAAAAGACTGGAGATTACATAAGAAAATATTGTGACTATTCACCACTGAAACAGAGGCTGATTCACTATGTGGTGACATGGTCCCTGGCAATTGTACAAGGTTGATCATTTCTTAATAATATTTATAGTGCTGTGTAACAAGTAGCATATGTGCCAGGTTTATTTTTTACCGGGGGGTGCCCTAAACATTTGTAACCACATGCAAATCTCCGAACTGTGAGACAACGACAACATAACCGACCATACGTCTGGAAGACTGCTGTGTCATTCCAAACAACTAAAGACCGTATCGTCAAGCAATAACGGATAAAGGCATATTTGCCCATCCAACAAAATAGCCAGTAAAAAAATGAATACCATAGTAAACAATAATACCCCTATTAAAATGAATACTCATTCTCGTATCAATTGTATTAGTTACCATTACCTCCCCCACTAAAATACAGTCCAGCCAGGATGCTGGGACTATGCACACACCTACATTGGCACAAAACACACAGACACACATTCAGCCGGACCACTGAATCTGTACATCAGAGGCTATTATAACCCGAGCTAAAGCAATCGAACAGCAAGCACATTTGATCCAAACATTGACTACCAATAGAGCTACTAAACGATAAACAATATAGGCTTTTTCACGTTTATTTCACATACTTTATGTGTATCATCAAATCAAGTTAAATCACCTGCATGAAACTAGGTTATAGTTTGTAGTTTGTAGTCGGTGCCTATGACAAGTAGGCTATCCCGTGCGATAAAAGTGGTGTCTTTGTATTTGATTTGTGTCAGAAATGCTGGACAGCCATGATGATGAAGAAAAGCCTCAGAAGAAACGGAGGAAACTAAGCAGCAACCAGGAAAACAACAACAATCAGGATATATCTTCTATTAAGGTACTTTGGCTTTGCATAGTGGAGTTGGAGATGGCCCATATGTTTCTATACATTTTATAATTTATAGAAACAAAGATGTGTTTTTTGATAGTGGTGATAAATTACACATACTAGGTCTTAATCTCCTTCTCTCCAGAACCTTTTACTCTCCTTCAACTCGTCAATCTGCCAGCGACTGGAGGGTATTGAGTCAAAGTTGCAGGCAGTGGAGGCCACCTGCAGGGCCCTTGGACGCAAATTGGACAGCATGGTGCCCAGTGCTAAGAGTCCCATCCAGGTCCCCATGGTTGCAGGATCACCTCAGGGGGCCACTCAGACCTGGAACAAAGTGCGCTGGTGAGCTGCGAGGTGTTCATATGGCAGCACATTTTGCACCTATGAATTGTTTTGTTTTGATCAAGATGAGAATGCCGTCAAATTAAGAGAACAGAAACCTGAATTCCTAGGATTGAGTAATTGTAGTCCTTTCATTGTGTCATTTTGTATTACTGTATTGTAATAATAGATGTTAGCAATAGATGTTACTGACTCTGTTTTATGCATTGCAATAGAAATTGCACATACACTGGAATGCGTTGATTTATTTGGCAGTTTACCAAATGTTTCTGACTTTTCGTTCAGTGTTGTTCCACAAACAAATGTGATAGTGAGCAGTGACCGCCCAAAGGGGTCAGGCCAGGAGGACACTCCACTGGAGAACCTACTCAGCAAGTGAGTGACTCATACTCAGTGTATTGTTTCTGTCAAATAAGGTCAGAAATTTGCAAATCGATTGTAACAAAGTGGCTTATGAAGGCATGGTGCTTATAGCTCAGATTAAAACCTTATGGAATAGGGCAATGCTCGTCCCTGTCATCATATTACATGATGTTTTTGTGTTTGTACAGAGCCTGAGAGTGGCTGCAGCCATGATTTACTACACTGAACAATGTAGTGCACTTATTGTAAGTCGCTTTGGATAAAAGCGTCTGCTAAATGACTGTAATGTATGCCATTGAGATTCACCTTGTGCCCTTATTTTGATTAATTTGAGTGCAGAAGAGCCACATCATTCCTACATTTTAATAAATTCCCTTGATGGTATTATTTCATGCACACAATATCATAATTTTGGCAAACAAGTAAATACAATGTGTGTATGTATTTGAAGGCATGTGCTTGATTTATCTTATTCAGTGAGTTTTAAAGGATGAGCCACTGAATTTAGCCACTTACCATAATTAGTTGAATGTAGTTGACTGCATTGGTTTCTTTAGTTGAATTAAAATGTATTTCACTGAATCAGACCTTTGAACTAGATTTTTAATTAGATTTTACTTCAGTTTGGGATGAGTTGTACTGAGATGTTCTCCACTGAGAATAGGGCTTAGTGTGCTGTATATTATTATGTGGCCACGTTTTATATCCTGACAGTTCGCTCTCTTTATTTAAAATGACCATTTGCATGCAACTCCAGCACACATTTTTAATATTGTGTGCTGGATGCACACTGTACATGTTGTGTGTATGAGTTGATACCTCTTAACGACAATATCCATTTTTCTGCCAAGAAGCAAATTCAAATCTGTCAATCGGGGATGAGACACTTCACCGCTCTATATTTGTGTGCTATTAAACTTCATCACAGTGTACAGCACTTGATAAAATCAATAGCTTAACAGCAAATTTTCACCTCGTACAAACATCTTTGTATATGTAGAACTAGCTTTATGTTATCGTCACATTTCAGCGATCATGCATTTGTTTCTCAAAAGGATTTCTTCATATCTCGTTGTCATTATCTAGGTCTAAGGTCTAAGATTGGTGGGGCCAGTTAGGCCAGACTAGGCTAGGTAGGTTAGGTAGGCTTGTTTTGTCTTTTCAACATGCCACTTTTGTTTGGGCTTCTTTGTGTTTTATTTTGTTTGCTTACTGTAATTGCATCATTTTGCTCTGCGATTGATTATTGATTAGTTAAGTCTAGGTAGGCTCTGTTCTCTGTAAGGTCCTTTCAGACATGCTTTGTGATGAAGAGCTATATAAATAAACTTGATTTGACAACAAAATATGACAGAAGACAAGACAAAGATGTCGTATTTGTTGTATTGGAGTACAGCAGAATACAGTAGAAGAAGCAACAGAAAGCGTGGATTTTACATACCTCATATACCTCTGCCCTCTTCTTCTGAACAGTGGACTCTATGTATGTTAGCCATACTACATTACATATTTGTGTATATCTGTTTACAGCACGGTGAGCGTGCGGCGGCAGAACACCATCCTGGTGAAGGTGCCGGGGCCGGAGGAGAGTCAGGAGGACCAGGAGAGTGGCTCAGAGGCCAGCGACTCAGTTTCCAATGGCGGCCACGCCAGCAACGCACAAAACGGCCAGAATGTCACACTCATCACCCTCAACTCAGAGGGTATGGCTTCACCAATATTTCATTCTGATATCGACTCACACACACACTATTTCTCTTATTCCCTCTTACTCTTTCAGTGGCTATATTTAAATGCACACAGCAACCCGGCCATGGCCACGCTCCAGTAAAAGGTCTTATTTTGGTTAAGCTGTTCACATGCACCTTCCATACCCTGCAATTGAGCATCCGTGTTGCTATGAATAAATAGATTTTCAGAAGATTGCTGTCCACCTGTGGTGTCCTGCTCAGATAGAGTGGTCCACCAACAAAAAACTATGAAAAGGTGTGGCTGCCTGCTCACCCCTCTTTTGACTGAGGTGACTTCTGATACAGAGGGAAAAATGATGATCCCAATTTGTCAAAATGATTCTACTGTGTAAAAGTATCTCTATAAATGATGTCTGTGTGGTTTTCTATACTACAAATTGACAGTTTGGATTTGCACTGGTTAACTATGTTATGCATAGAGTTGGTAAATGTCAAGGGCAAGCCATGTAGTTCTTTAGTAAATACAGGCTAATAATCTGTCTCTGGTGCGTAATATCGGTTTGGCACTGTGTGTGCGATTTGGTGTATTGTGTGCCTTCCCGTTTGGTTTTTGCCAGAAGACGATGCATGCTAGAAGTTTGGTCCAGATAACTTCACTACTGAAATGTAACCATGGTAATACACAGTCTTGCTCCTTATTTTATTTAGGACTTTTTCAGATGGTCTACATTTTGAATAGAAAGCAAACTGACTAACAGCAATGGCATCCATGGCGTGTTGCTGTTCCTGCGGTTGTGCCTCAGACTTTGTTGACATGTGTGTTGATGGTTCATGGATTTAGTAGTTTCGTTCCGTGATGGCAGTCAAGCCTGAGGAGAATAATGTCTAATTGACCAAACCTCAACCAAGCCCATACTGTTTTTATTTTATTTTATTTTAAATATTATTATTTAATTTGCAGCAGTGAAGAGGTACCATGACACGCTCGCTCTCTCTCTCGCTCTCTCTCTCTCTCTCTCTCTCTCTCTCTCTTTGTGTGTGTTTGTTGGACTAACTAACTCACACAGAAATGAAATGTAAGTAAAAGAGGCTGAGAGGCTGCCACATTTTGTGGCAAATAATATTGTTAATAATAACACAGTTTTTGCCCATAATAACTTAATTCTCTTTTACTGCCACATGGGTGTGCTATGGTATTATATGAATTAGCAATGAATAGCCGTAAACCAATGCAGTATTTATGGACCTGTGAATGAATACACAGATTATAGATTAGATTTTTCTGTGTGTTGTGGGAGGGTACCGTTATCCCAGATGTCAACATTTGACACAGACTGATGACTTTTATGACAGGGTAGCTGTAAATCGCTGTTCCTCCTTTCTGTAGATGACTACCCAGCAGGCACCTGGTTGGGGGATGAAAACAACCCAGAGATGCGCGTCCGGTGCCCTGTGTCGCCAGCTGACATGCTCCATATCACCACAAACTGCCGCACGGCAGAGAAAATGGCGCTTACACTGCTGGACTACCTGTTCCATCGGGAGGTCCAGGCCATGTCCAACCTCTCTGGACAGGGCAAACATGGCAAGAAGCAGCTGGACCCACTCATGATCTATGGCATTCGCTGTGAGTCTCCTTAAGCTGACAACTTAAAACTGACCTGAGCCTCTACCATTGACAAGTGTATCCGTTTTATTTATTGCTGCTGGCCAACTGACTGAATTCATTTGAGCTGAAAAACACTGCTCAATTTAAGTGTGACACATGGCCCCTAATCACCTTGTGATAGACTTTTGATAATCTGGAGGCAGACCTGAAACATTATTCCATGACAAGCCAGTTGACATAAAGAGAACATATTTCTATGTACCAGCTATCAGTATTGACAGACTCCCTCACGCCCTAGATTTGAGTCCAGGAAAAAGTATTCTTATACTAAGCATGGAAGTTGCCTTTTCATCACATCTTATTGTTAGGCGTCTCTGCCAACTTCTCATGACTTATTTGATGAAATGATCAACTAATAATTGCCAAGGCTGTGTTTAATAACTACTGTTTAGTACATGATTAGACTATCTGTAATGCTTAAATAATCCTCCCCCCTTACAGCCCTTACTGAGCCCTCTGAGACCCTTCCCACATTTCATCTCCATCCCCGTAACAAAGCCACATAGAAAGAAACAAAGAAATGGACTGCAATCTGCATTCCCAACGCAGGTTACAACAACACACATTCATCATTGCACACATGCATTAATGCGTAACACATTTTATAACATACCGAACTCCAAATGACAAGCACATGTAGGATACAGTGATCATAACGGAGCCACCCTTCAGTGAACTCTTTGATTCCTGATTAAGTGGAGACGGATATAGTGGTGGGCAGATGGATATTTATGAAAGCCCTGTGGTTATATGAAGTGCACATTGCAGTGTAAAGGAGTTCAGCTACCCTAGTTTTCTTTTTCTTTGCTTTGATATGTGTTTTGATATGTGGTTGTGACTTGCTCAGTTATATGCATGGTTATTGAATTTTTAGTGTATATCCCCCATTGCATACAAAAGGGGGTGTACTTGTTACCTGTGCTTCCTCTCAGGAGTGTGGGTGTGTGTGTGGTTAGAGGCAGATTTGGCCTGACATGAAGGTATGTAGAGGCTGGAATGAGGCCAAGTGACTCTTATGTGACTCATTCTACCTGTCTAAAGAGAGGGGGAGAAGGATTGAAGGAGCACCTGTCCTGCCTGCCTGTACCCATCAGGTGTGAATGGGCTGCTATACGCTGCCACCCGACCGTCCACACACACCCCACAGCCGCCCTTCAGTCTCAGTTCCTACCCTCAGGCTCTAGCTGCTTCATTAATTAATGTAGAAAGGAGCTGTCAAGCTGGTCACACCCTCTAAACAGCTAATAGCACTCATATAGACAGCCACTAATACAGCTAGGTCCAGTCTGATATGCACCCACCTCCACTGAGGTAGTGATCAGGGACATGCATGTATCAATGCTGCATGTCAAAGACTTGGGGCCCACAGTGGGGAAGTCATTTTGGAGACTGGAGAGACTCATTCATGACCAAGCCACTAAGAGTTGACCTACGAGATGACCTTTGACCTCCCTATGTCCCCACAGGCCACTTGTTCTACAAATTTGGCATCACTGAGTCAGACTGGTACCGCATCAAGCAGAGCATTGACTCAAAGTGCCGCACCGCTTGGAGACGCAAGCAGCGTGGCCAGAGTCTGGCTGTCAAGAGCTTCTCCAAACGCACACCTCGCAGTACGAGCACAGGTATAGTACAGACATACCAGGGTTTTTTCCTGCCTTAAAACAGGTCTTTGTTTGTGCTGCTGTCGTGAGGGCCAGACGATGCCACATGCTGATTAGCATATTAGTGGCATCAGCCGTACCAAATTAAGGTTGTCTGCAAGTTTCACCAACCAGATCGTTTCAACTTTTTTTAAAAGTTAGAATGAGATGTAAGACCGATTTGGTGACTGAAATGACCAAGAAAAAGGAAAAAAAATTCTCTGAGCATAGGTCAGCATGACTGGGCTGATTTCTCACTAGAAAAACATTGCAACACTTTTAGCACCTTTAAAATGGAGCTGGAGCCTTAATGGCTGTATTTAACAGTGTTCAAGGACTTTCTAACCTTTGCATTTAGGAATTAAATCAAGACATTTTAATAGCTCTTCTGGACCTGCAGACACCTTCAATGTGTTGTGAAAATGCTTTGGGAGTCAGCACATTAACATTTATCCCAATGGTCTAAAAAAGTAGTAAGTGGGAAATAAAGTCGCCAGGGTGGTCTGAAAAGTCTCAGTCCACTAACAAAGTGGACTGAGACATTGCCGAATTGGATATTGCCGAATTGGCAATATCTGCAGAGACATATCTACTGCTGTTTTTTCTGCTTAAGGGCCAGTCTCATCACCGTGAATTTCGCGGCTTGTTCATTTCAGTGGAACAGCGTGCGACCTGAATTCACTTGCAATTGCGCAACTACTGTGCTTTGTTCGCTTGGTGCAGTGTTCAGATTTGCTCAACTTTGACCTGTGAATTTGTATGACTGGCCGCTGCTCAGCCAATATGAAAGGAGTGGCGAAAATGTGAAAAAGATTGACCCCTTCTATGAACATGGAGGAATCTCTCATTTTAGCGGTGTCGGGTTATCACAGTATTTTATCAGCATGATAGCCAAAGCTTTATTTTGATTGTGACCCAAGTTCAATATTGCTAGCTAGCAATGAACGCAAGTCTTTGCTACCTCTACTAGCCAGTCCACTCAAAAGTCTGCCAATAGCGTTACGTAGGTGCAAATCGTTATATCATTTACAGTTTCGCTACAGTGCGCAAATAGATTTTGTTTGGCCAATCCCAGTATGACCGGGCCCTTAGTGAACTACTGAGTTGTGTCACACGCCTTTTGCTGGTTGGTGGGCGACATTGCACCAAAACTCTGATGATTCAAAGTTGTGTTTTTTCCCGTTGGTTTTTGCGGTTCCTCTTTTTGTTACTGGTGCAAGAGCCTTTGACTTTGGTGGCCATCAAATGTTTGTAAACAAAGAGTAAACAGACAAACCAAACACACACAAACATACATTGCACTTAGACAGGTCCTAGCCCACTTCTACAGCTATTTGAAAGCAATGTCAAGACCTGAGCCCAAGTGCAGATGCAGTGCGTATTGCTGCAGATGGTTGTAATCTGCACACAACAAAGCCTGCTGTCCTTCCCTCCCTGAGAGCCATCACCCCTCACCTTTGACCAGGGACAGTGAGACTGCAGGGGAAACCCAAATATCCTGTGAGCACACACCAGGGGTGGACTGCCAGGCCACACACACCAGAGTATACAACACAAACACTAGTTCAGATGGCGTGTGCGTGCACACACACACACTCACACACACGCCTACACACCAAAACAGTCACTCACTCCTTTATCAGATTACATGCTAACTGGAAAGAGGCAACTCTTCTGCCTTTAAAACTATTATTTAGTGAACCAGCAAAGAAAGCTCAGACCAAAACTGTGGTCTCCATGAGCCACCTGGCTCTTGATTCTCCCTCTGGCAACCAAATGTATTGAGGATTGTTTACATCATACAATACATGGCAGCAATGGTGAAAGATGGGAGGCAGGTCTTCACTCTCAGAGCAACATAACACAGAGCAAAGCATTTGAGGTGTATGTGATATGTGTTTTATGTCAGTTAAGGCTACATTGCTTATCTTTTTTTGAGCTCTCAAATCGTAGTCAGACAACCTTTCTCAGTATTGTAGTTCTGGGAAGCTCTGTTACAAGAAGTAATCTTGAATCCTCTTAATCCATATTTCTCCCAAATGGGCTTTTATTTGACGTGCGTTTTGACATCGAACAAGAGAAGGTGTGATTTTGTTTATTTTGTGGGGTGTGGTGTAGACTCTTCCCTCGGTGAGGACTCAGTTAGTGTCTTCTTTGACCACTGACGGGGTGTTTTGACTCCTTTGAGCTGGTGTGGGACTGTGGTGGGTGATGGGTCCAGAGGTTTCAGACTGCTGGTGTGATAGTGTGTGTTTAGACTGAGGACAGGAGTTTGTATTTGGCCGCTAGACCTTGAGTGTGTTTGGATGGCTAGCTGGAGAATCCTTGTTGTGCATTTAGGCTTGTTTGATAAAGTATAAACACGCCATCGTCTAGCAGATGGCCTGGGAATTAGCCAAGTTTTTCCACGAGGTTGCGAAGGCTCCTTGCATGATCATGCGTTGGTGTGTGTAGGCATGTGTGTCTGTCTGAATATATATTTCAGAGATCTCAACCTTATTTCTTATCTATGTGTACTGGAATTAGTTGCAGTGTATTCCTGACCCAGTTGCACCATATACATAAGCCTACTTCTGACTCTGTTTGTCCTCCTAACCAGAGGGAGGCATCGGAGAAACATCCCACATTGAGACTACTACCCAGCAGACCTTACACTACGCCCTGGCCAATCAGCAGGTCCAGATCCACCGTATTGGCGAGGATGGACAAGTCCAGGTGGTGAGTGGCTACCCTTTCATCCCCCAATCTTTGTCTGATGACCATGAAAAAACCTTTTAATTTCCAAGCAAACACACAATAAAGTATCCTCTCACTGTAAGGGCACCACTTTTTATCGTCCTTTCTAATAATCTC
This sequence comes from Monocentris japonica, assembly GCA_900323365.1. Taxonomy (NCBI): domain Eukaryota; kingdom Metazoa; phylum Chordata; class Actinopteri; order Trachichthyiformes; family Monocentridae; genus Monocentris; species Monocentris japonica. Next base: position 11,067 of record OOFE01002664.1, on the reverse strand, counting down.
CTTCAGACCTGTATCTTGTAATTATCTTCTCTATTTATCACTTCTTTTTTGTGTCTGATTTTTTTTCTGTTCTTTCATTGTCAATTGTCCTCTTGTTTTTTTGCTGTGGTCATATGAGGGTCCCATAGAGCAGGGTTTACAGTGCATGGAGGTAAATCACGTCACCCACTACAGAGATGCATACAGCACATAGTGCAGCCTATGTCAACGTGGGAGTGGCCCACACTCAGGGATTGGAAGACCTCGTACAGCTGCTAGGGTCAGAGGCCACAACCAGGCCACCTACAGCATTATGGGTGGGCTGGCCAACAGGATGTGACTGGGCCTATCAGGGCTTGGCTTTCCTGCACCCTGAAGACACACAAAAGGCTTTCTTTTGGTCCTAATACTGATAAGAGGAGCCTATCACTGGATTCATCTTTACTGCCTGTTTAAGGCCTTTGTCTGCAGAAGTTGTTAAATTCAGTATTTATTATGCCAGATCTCAGTTCAAAGTTCACCATGGATCTTGTTATTTCTAATTGAGTGAAAGCAGCTTGATTCACTCTCACTTATTTGCTGTATACTCAAACAGCCAACATTAGAAACACATTCTGTGAGGCAGAGAGTGTGTCATGAGGTGTATTTCTCAAAAGAATCCATTTAGATTATCTTGTCATAGTGCTTGAATTTCATGCTTTGGTTTACATAATGAAAGTTATCATTTGAAAAAACTGTAAACATGGTGATTAGATACATCTTATCATACTGTGTGCAGAACAATCCTTATGGTCCTGCTGCTAGGCTTTACCTTCGCTGATTAGAGCATCTGGGGGTCCTCACAGCATGAGTGCTGACAATGCTGCAAAGCTATCTTGTACATAAAAGTGTTGAATTATTTCTGATGTTATTAGCTTGCATGATGCATGGGTTTTGAGGCCGATGACTGATGATGGGTGACTTCTCTTAGAAAGGAAGGAACATGCTAAAAAGATGGAAGACTGACAGGCAGGAAGAAAAGTTAGGGAGAAGGTGGAAGAGTGAATTATTGTCAGGAGCTCACGGTGCAGTTATTACCCTCCTGATATTCTGCAGAGTATTAAAGGGTGTAGCTCAGTCTGAAATTTATGAGTGCTGCGAATACAGTGGAGAAAATCAAGCACACTCTACTTTTTAGGGCTGTGACAAACCCCTGATAAATGAGTGTGTTTTTGTTGCCAGATTACACATAGCACACTAAGGCTGTGCATCAATTATAATCCTATATTGCAGCTATTTATTTTTATTTATAATTGCAGTCATGATGATTATATAACTACAAAAGTATAGCAAAACAATTTTGTTTGTCTTATCACAATCTCATCTGATAATAATGATTAATAATCATAATCACAATATCTAACTAAATAATCAGAATTCTCATTTCAGCCATAATCATGCAGCCCTATAGCACACACACACACACACACACACACACACACACACACACACACACACACACACACAGAGCCATATAAACACGTTCACATAATCGGACACACA
>OOFE01002663.1:13233-23752 GCA_900323365.1 Monocentris japonica | reverse complement strand
CGTGTTGTGTGTTCAGAGATGGTATTCTGCATACCTTGGTTGTAGCGAGTGGTTATTTGAGTTACTGTTGCCTTTCTATCATCTCGAACCAGTCTGCCCATTCTCCTCTGACCTCTGACATCAAGAAGGCATTTTCGTCCACACAACTGCCGCTCATTGGATATTTTCTCTTTTTCGGACCATTCTCTGTAAACCCTAGAGATGGTTGTGCGTGAAAATCCCAGTAGATCAGCAGTTTCTGAAATACTCAGACCAGCCCGTCTGGCACCAACAACCATGCCACGTTCAAAGTCACTTAAATCCCCTTTCTTCCCCATTCTGATGCTCGGTTTGAACTTCAGCAAGTTGTCTTGACCACGTCTACATGCCTAAATGCATTGAGTTGCGGCCATGTGATTGGCTGATGAGCTATTTGTGTTAACAAGCAATTGAACCTAATAAAGTGGCCAGTGAGTGTGTGTATATCTATATCTATATATATATAGAGATATATATCTATAACTAGCCTGTTCCCTGTTTATATATAGCTAAAGGCTAAGAATCTCTTTTGTAAATTTCTTTTTTGCTTCAGCTTCCTGTAGTCTAATTTCCTTTTTTTCCATCTGTAACATTTTTTCCGCGGGAGGTGGGAAGTCCTGTGTAACAAAGACCTTTGCTGTAACCACAGCATTTCTCTTATTACCATTGTAGATCATGACATATTAAGACATCAATTAGTCTAACCTCAGCATCCACATTTTTCAGGATTTGGGTAGCATGGTACAGATGAAGAGTCCTGCATTGGTTGAGAGTCAGAGCCTCCACAGTGACCTCAAGATTTAGCACTTCATTTCCAGCTGCCTAGTTGGGAACAAAACAATTGACTTTGATGAACCCACAGACCACACATGTGTAACACCCATGGGATGCAGGCATGGGTGTGTTCTGCAGCCTTGGACTAGCACAGTAGCCATGTGTTTGTTTCTTGTCTGTTTGTGGTGTGGCTTGCTTTACATGTGTTTTGGTTTGTGATGTTAAGTAGTGAGCACTTTAATGCATGGCTACTCAGTGTCAGGCTTGACACTCCCGCCCTGATTGCTTGATTGCCTCTGTTGCAGGTGTGCTGTGTTCTTTGTCCACATTAAAGCCGAATGTGGCAAACCAGTTGAGGGCTTTGTGGGTTTTGGCTCAGCATGGAGGAGAACGCTCAGATTTGGTTTTAACTTATTTATCACTTTTAATTGCAATCCATCCAGTCTACTGGTAAGCAGCCTTTTTAATTGAGGATGTCGCCGGGACTATAATCTGAACTTTTTTTAACCCCAGTTGCAGTAGTGTTAAAGTTAAGTTGCATTTGACTCCTGCTGTCCCAAACCCTATTTTAATCTACCTGTATTTGTTTAACAAGATATCTCTTTTAGTGACAGTCTGCAGACATTTTAAGTAGAGGGTATTTATCTTTTATCATAATTGTATTATAGTGATGTCAACTTGTGTTTTCCTTTTTATTATTTCCAGTTGATGTCACTATAGAACATTTTTACAACTTGTTGATACTATCTTGTGTATAATAAATCCTTTACTTGATAACTCTCATACTGTTTCTGATGGGTGTTTAGTAACTGGTGCTCTCACCACCTTCCTGAACAAAGAACCTGGGTATCAATCCCTTTGGTTACATCAAATTTGGTGTTGTCAGCAGGACCAGGAGTAACTTACTTGGGTTGGTGAGTGTGTTGCCTTCATCATGCAGAACAGTATTGACCATGCTGCAGCTCCAACTGTCACTCCAGTTTTGATGTACCCTTGTTTTTCTGGGGCTCCAGGTATGACTAAGTTTAAAGGTAAAGCCTCTGTTATCAGTCTAGCTGAATGGAAAGCCAACTTGCAAATGATGTTTACTGTTCCTATGACCCACCAGGTTGATTTAGTGAAAGTGCCCTTGAGCAGTGGTGTCCAATCATGTGCCATGGAGGGCCGAGAGTCTGCAGGTTTTCACTCCAACCAAAGACTACACCAGGTGATTTCACTGATTAACACACCTTCAACCACAGAGGAGGGACTACTCAGTGAAATCACCTGGTGTAGTCTTTGGTTGGAGTGAAAACCTGCAGACTCTCGGCCCTCCATGGCACATGATTGGACACCACTGCCCTAGAGGGTGAGGCTAACTGCCTGGAATTCAATAGACGTGTTATAATACAACTCTGAATTTGTGATAAGTATAAGGTGAACACTTCTGCTTTACAAACACTGCTGTAACTGTCCAGATGTTAGTTCCAAACCAAGATTATTTATCTACATTTACATCATTAATCATCCATGGCATAACCAATGAAGACTGTCCGAACGACTCTGGTGGGCAAACACTGCCAATATCCTTTATTGACACTGGAAATCGCCTTGAGGCATGAGCCAGGGCTTGATTTTCATCATGAGATCCAGAGACTAAGTCCTTGAGTTTTCCTTAATACACACATTATGACAAAATAATAACTGAGCACCTTTAATTTATAACTTGAATTACCTTGTCATTATCGATAGCATATGATTGTGCTACAAATGAAGAGTTCACAATGCTGTCAGGTTGGATGTTAAGATTGCCAACTGAATTAGACAGAAGATTTTCCTTCCCCTCTAAACAATAACAAAAGAGAACAAACATTTGTTTTCACCAGTTTGGGCCACACCAACAGGATTACAGTTGTAGGTTATGGCACATTCTTTCTTTATTTTACCACTTCCACAACTTTGAAATTCTTATCAATTATGTAATATCATATACTGACCAAACTTACCAGCAGACTGCAGTCCCAGCATCCCATGCAGGCCAATAGACACCTGCGTGTTGCACATGGCCTCCATTTCTGCCTTAAAACTCCTGTTTATCTTGTCATTATGCAGATCGCCCAACACCCTTACAGTTTGTTTGAAGTGTGCCTCATTCATTTGGCACAATGAGTACCTTACAGATGCATGTTCACGATTGAACTGCTCTGCAACTACTGAGTTCACTTCTGTTTGTAAGGTGGGGCAGATGTTGAGGCTTCTCAACTTCTCTTCTGAATGTTTCTGATTTTTTTTTTTTTTTTGGTGGAATCTATCATACAGGGAGTATCTTTCACATGTCTCTGCGATTGGATGTCTTGCTGCCATTCTGTCGCTATCCAGCTTTCCCTGTAGTGGGAATGGGGACCTCAGGTTCTTCGCCCACTGCATAGCAACCTGGAATTCCTTCTTGGCTGCCAGTTTTATATTACCTGAAGTTGGGGCACAGTTCCGTCATGTGGTTGGGAAAAAAAAGCTGTTTAGTGCAGTTGTTGGTGTGGCGAGCAACCTGTCCAGCTCCATCAGAAATGTAATAGGTGGGAAAGTGCTTGACACTTAGCAGCCCGTCAGTGTGGTCTCTTGCTGTCTCCGTCCAGAAGAGAAAGTTGAGATAGTATAAAACACCACGCACACAGGAAAAATGAAGGACTCCACCTAAAGAATAGAAAAAAAGATTGTACAGTCATTGGAAGGAAAAAAAAATTTGAAATTTTGTTATTGACAAGAAGTGGTGGAATGCTCTCCTCACTATTTGGTGGTGGTACCTGTTGTCATTGAAGAATGATAGCATGCGTCCACTGGTTGTCTTGTTCTGTAATTAAACAACATAGTAAAGTGATATCCATTGTCAGTAAATCATTGCCAAAATTATTTCTTTACAAACTTGGATATGCTTAAACTTTTTCTGATATATAATTGCTGGAATTGCCTTACTGCCAAACCAGACAGCAGAAGCTCACACAATGGCAGTACTATGATGACACGGTTGTTAAAGTTGTGGAATCCAGAAGAATATTCTTGGAACCTCACAACGTTAGCACACGTTGGGCACTCTTTTACAGCGACACAGACACCTGTTATGAAAAGCACTTTTTATCTGTTAACAAAAACTTGGTGAAGCTATATTATATAGACACAAAACCTTCAATTCTTTGCCGCAACAGCTGTCATTGAAGCCAGATATGAATGCGATATCATGATGGACACATCCAAGCAAAAGTATAGACCTACTTTTTTATTGACTTACCTTTTTGGACATAGTTCATCCCCATACACCATAGCTTGGGTGGTTACAACTTTATAGAGATTAAGTGCTGGAGGGGTGGGCCCTGGACAGTAGGGGCAGGTGCTTTCAGAGGGGACAAAACATGGTGGTGGTTGTTCCTCCTGAGTCCTCAGCTCCAGGGGTAAGTCCTGCAGGCATGGGATACGCTTTTGTGTTGACAGGTATTCTGTCAATACACAGATTTTGTTATCTGTTATCACAGCTGTTAATGCAAAACATTTAAACATTGATAAGACTTTAAATGTTTAATGTTTAAACCGCCATACTCAAGCTACAGTATCTCTGCCCTGTACAGATGGCACATTTGTAGGAGGTGGTTCTATAAGTGTGGGGTATGGGGTAGAGAGACACAGACTCTCTAGAGTCTGTTTCTGTTTTGCCACACACTGGGAAATGCATTCTATGGCATTGCTGGTGAATGCACAACACTGATGACCACCTGACACACCAATTTCAGCCAAATGATGATACAACAATTTTAAGGGAAAGAATTCGAGATGATATTTTCACAACCGCAACTGGTGTGGTGCAATAGAGATTGTCTCAGCAATGTAAAAGAGGGAATGGAATATCCCGTCAGTGCATGCTGCTGACAGTGAAGGTTCAGTCTGTTTGTGCCACCTGCCAAGACATACAGCCTACAGTGCATTAATAGGACACTAACATTTATTTGATTGTTTGATGTCTGCACCCCAGTACACTGGATATGAAATACAACAATGATTGTGAGCTAACCTTTTATCCACATCAATATTGTGACAAACTGATATGTCTCATGGGCCTTTTTATATATTATACCACATCTTAAGGACAATGCAGGAGCATAGTGATCCTCCTGGGGGACAAATTGTGGGACTCTGCTTAGTGCTATTCCAAGACTGTTCATCTGATATGAAAGTAAGCACTAACAAATAGGAGTCAGCACTTTAAAGTCATACTATAGTATTTTTCAGTTCGAACGTAGCCAAGACATACAAAGATATGTGACTTTAATAATACTTTCTGAATGCACGCCAGAGCTTTTACATCTTGTGAAAGGTACTTTAGTATTACTTATCACAACCGACATCAAATTCGGTATTTTAGCATTTTTTGAGATTTAAAAAATAAAGAATTACAACGAATGACAAAGAATCAGTGCCATGTATTACCTCATCTTTTTTCTGATGCAGTACCTGCAGGAGATAGACATTGTGAAAATTAGATTAGATTAGATTAGATTCAACTTTATTGTCATTGCACAGAGTACAGGTACTGGGACAACAAAATGCAGTTTGGCATCTAACCAGAAGTGCAAATAGCAGTAAAGTGCAGGGTGTGCATCTGTACAGTAGTAGATAAATATGAAATAAACAGTAAGGGCTAGATATGAACATGCTGCATGTACAGGATGAATAATAATGACAGTATAAACAGAATAAACAGGTTACAAAATATATGTAATATGTGTATAAAATATATGGTGCAAAAAAAATGTATATATAGGCATATAGTGCAGGTACTAAAGTGTGGCAGTGGTAGGTAGATTGATCAGTCATTGAAGGGAGGTGAGGGAGAGCTGGGAGGTGTTGGGGGGGGGGCTGCTGGTCCTGGAACGAAGAGACCTGTAGTGCCTCCCAGAGGGGAGGTGGGCGAACAGTCTGTGGCTGGGGTGAGAGGTGTCCTTGACGATGCCGAGTGCCCTTCGCAGACACCGCTTGTGATGGACCGTCTCAATAAAGGGGAGTGAAGTACCGGTGATGCGTTGGGCGGTTTTCACCACCCTCTGCAGTGCTTTCTGGTCTGAAACAGAGCAGTTGCCATACGAGACTGTGATACAGTTGGTGAGGATGCTCTCAATGGTGCAGCGGTAGAAGTTCACCAGAATCTGAGGAGACAGAAGAAAATGCGACACATCAAAGTGGACTTTTTTAAAACTTAAATTAAATGACATCATACACCTCTCTATAGTTCAGCTGTACTCCATACCTTCATTGTTTTCCAAAAAATAAACTGCATCTCTGAGATGCTTTTTGTGAAGGTGACCCTTATTTGCGAGTAACTTTTGTTGACAGAAGACACATTCAGAACCAGCACAGGCCAATAATGATGTAACATCAGATAACGTCTGATGTGAACCTGTGAAGAACAATAACAATGCAGGTTACAAAATCAACACCCCCTCCCCCACGACTTAAACTTTAGAACTGGAATTTCCTGAAAAAGTAGATATTGTAAATAAATCAGCCTGATTATTTTCACATTGTGTTCAATTTATCTTACTATTTCCTTTCATTTACTTGAAAAACAGTGATTTACGCTCCATGCTATTTGTAGCCCTTCTCACCTTACATTTTCCAAACTCGTTTTAGATGCAAACAGACCCAGCCACCAAGTCAAGAGTCTGTGGATACATTAAAGTGAATGGTCAACAACAAATGACAACAAATGAATGAATGACACTTGTCCTAGTACATAAAGATCCTGAATTAGCTGTACTTTTAATGCATAGCAAACCAATAATTTATTATTTATATCAAATGTTTATTTGTGTATTGTGGTTCAATTTGAATTTGAGTTTTAACATTTGGATTGGTGTAAAAAATGGTTTTAGTTTTCCATGACATTTCTCTGCACAGACTGCTCTGCTTTTGTAAAATTCTCACACATAAATTTTCCTGATCAAACCCCTGCCCAAACAGTAGCAATGGCGCATGAGTTGCATGTTGACAGTCCCTGCTGCCCTGCTGTTTTGCATTCCCACACAACAATCCTACCTACACCTAAAATTATATTACTTTTGATAACGCATATTGGAGTTAAATACAGCTTTTTACATGTCACTATTGTTGTAAATGAAAATGTAGTGACAGGATACTGGCCATTCTTTCGAAGCCAGGCTGACAGTGTAAAACAAGGCTATAAAAAGAAGTTTTAGCTGTTAATTGTACTTAGGCCCTACTATGAAGCACTAAATTGGTGACATCATGTTGTCAATTCAAATTAAGAAAATTAACACATGCTTTCAAAACATAACGGCACACATCTGACTAAATCTGATTACCTAACAAGGTCTCTCCAGTCGTTAGGGTATATCTTGGGCTTGCAATGCCAGAGAGAACTATTAAATGTCCAAAGGGCTGTTCTGACAAAAATGTGGGCAGTAGTGATGCGCGGATCGCGGTCGGGCGGGCCGAGTCATAAAAATTAACATTCTGATTAATAGCGGATGGGTTGTGGGTGAGTGAAATAATACATCATTAATGAGGAAGGCTACATTTCTGACAAATAATTAATTTAGTACTTACCTTGCCTTTGATCCTCCTTCTCTCCTGTCGCCTCTTTCTCATAAATGATAACAAAACATGCACTAGGTTTCCAAAAATTCGGCATATTGTCTTATGTAGGACTAGTACATATAATGTATTTACGACTACTTATAGTCTAACATATAGCCTACTTTTCAAATGTGACCTTTAAAATGGCCAATCACCTCATGCCACTTGTGTCATAAAGTGTCATACCCTATCATAAGTATTGCCTCTGCACACTTTCAATGGGCATGTTCGGCCAAGTTTTAATGGATAAATTAAGTGAAAATACATCACCCCACCCTACAACACAAAACAGTGCACAAAATATTCAATCAGGGTTGAGCATTCAATTGTCCAAAGTGACAGGAGAAACACAAATCTGGCAACCATTTAAATATGTATTCTGTAAGTTAACAGTGTGTGTCACAAAAATGTAATTTTGTACCTCATGGACATATATATATATTTATTTATTTAATGTATATAATATAATTGATTCTTTCAATTCAGTTATATTTCAGAGACTGTATTCAGATGATTCATAATAAGGCAATGGAAAGTGGCACATTTCATACACCAGGGCAACTCAAAATGCTTAACGTAATGCATTTAAAAAATTTAAAAATAAAAACAGCATAACACATTAAAATGCAAATCAAAAGAATCAGAATAACAGATATGTCATTAAAATTTTGTGCAATATACAATACACTCTGAAAATATTAACTTAATGTCAGAGAACATACTACACATCTTGGTACAGTAAATATTAAAAAATATTGTGTTGTTAAATACCATAAACAAATTTCGATATGCTTGCATGTAAGATGCACAGATATGTTATAAAAAGACAATGAAAAACAAGCATCACTAAACCTGTAAACCTGGAACACCTGGAGCCTGTAAATACAACTAAGAATAATGTGTGCTATCATAATATTTACAGGGTGGCACATAGTATGTCATACAAATGTGTTACTCGTGCATATGATTTGCTTCATATCAGAACAATCATAATCAATGTGATACATCACCAAACAAGCAACACAAAACACACACACACAATACACAACAATACAGAATAGACCAAAATTTAAAAGAAAGACTTTGAGGTACACACAAACATGTCTGTCTTAGGGGAATATTTCATGTCTGTTTGTCGATGTGGTTGCATGTGCATGATTGTGAAGTGGTGAGGTATCACGTACAAAGTACAGACACAAGTGGAGCAGGCTGAGATTGGTTTGACAATAGTGACCCCCTTTTCCTGTGACTACCACATTGTGGGAAACATTGCAGCCACCAGACACATCATCTTTCTGTATTGTGCTTGCTGATTTCACAGCATTAACAATACAGTATATAGGCACATTCTAATCTGAATGCTGAGAGAAAAACCAGCAGTTGAAAGAAAAGGTTATTTTACTTTCTATGTATTGGCAATAGAAACTTGTAAGAATGTGAAGGATGAAGCCAGAGCTTGCTCAAAAACTCCTGCTGTTACTGGCTTTTCTTCTGTATGTGCTCTGGTAAATAATTCACTGGCTGCTCGTTGCTGAATTTATTCACTGGTGTTGCACTTTCTGTGAGGATATTTAGCTATATCCAGAAGTTTTTGAAACACTTGAGAAACTCATTAGTAGTACTATTCACTAGCTCAGCAGATGCATATTGACATCAGCAAACGTCAGCAAATGGGTGCTGGTTGACATACATAGTAAAACAAAACTAGTACCAATAGAAAGTTATAGTCTTTTATGGTAAAATAAAAATTTTATAAAACTAAAAGTGAAAACAAATTGACAGTGAAAGTATAACAACTGAGATTTCTGAGAAAATGCCAATGAAATCCTGTCACAAGGAAACCACTTGGGCCCAAGTCTACTTTATGATAGTAAATAAAACTGGAAATGGTTTATATGCAATTGGAAAGTAAGTCACTGATGACAACCAATTTCTTTACCTGCAGTTAACTTGGATAAACTATAAACTCCGGCATCTCAATCCTAGCTCTGACAGCTGCCACAAACTGCTGTTAGAGAATGTTAATGAACTCCTCAAATTCTTCCCTCGACCCATCCCAGAGACCAAAGATGTCATCCAGGTATCTGAGATAGAGCCAGGTAGCCAAGAAACAGATATTGCAGGTGTGGAAATCAGATACATTTCTTACATTTGAAACATGGCTCAGAAGGTTGGGGGAAATCTTTCACCTTGAGAGGCTGTGGTACAAAATGGATGGTAGATCTAAAGTGTTTGACAAAATATGGAGACCAGTATTGCAAAGCCTGGGAGATGCAGTGGATGAGATGAAAAAGATCTGTAAATAAGGCTCAATGTAGGGGGAAAAAAATGGAAAAAACAAAAAAACTTTGTTTATATATGAGTATCCAAATCTTATCATTGTTTATTGCTTTTTTTTTCCACTCTCTTTAGTATTGTTGTAGTTGTCATTTTAAGGCAGTGGTATACTCAAAAAACGATAGAACAAACGATGAAGAACCACTGGCGAGCATGTCCCTGAACACAGTTGTCAGTATACTCAATAAGAACAGAGTTCTTATTGACAGAGTTCTTATTGACTATTATTATGTCATTCCTTGCTGCTAGGGGCTGCAGAGTGATTCCGTGGCACCTATTTCCAGAGCAAGTTGCAGGAAACAGAAACAAAGCAAAACAACAATGGCGCCGGTGAAAGACGCACAAATGCGACAGCAATTTGTGCACATGAAGCACATGCTACACAAGGTAGTGTAAAATTGATCATTTCAGTAATTTCACATTATTTGTATTAATTTAATCAATAACTGATTAATTAACATTCACGGGGCACCACCAGTTTACACTGGAATAGTCTCTTTACAATATCAGTCTAATAATCTGAAGAGGTGAGCCCTTGATTTCAGGGATTCTCTTACCATCATGTCGAGGTTATATATCAATAACACACAATAGTCAGTTCTTTATAAATAAAGATGTATTAACTGATTAAACAAGAATAACGATAGATGAATATACAGTACCAGTCAAAAGTTTGGACACACCTGACTGTTTCTCATGACCTTAAAGACATTTTGATCTAAAGGCTTATGCTTAAATGCTTGAAATTAGTTTCTTAGACAAATATAAATAG
>OOFE01002663.1:2680-13213 GCA_900323365.1 Monocentris japonica | reverse complement strand
AATATAAATAGTGAAGTTTAAATTGAAAATTTAAATTGAAAAAAAAAGTTTTTTTGAAATGCACCCCCAATGAGTAGTTTTCATTTAGAACTTGAAATTTAAATTTAGAGGTGGAGAATGTTGAAGATCAATGATGAAATCATTATTTTAAATTGATTGTGGCCTTTAAAAGTTAATTTGTGGAATTTCTTTGCTTGTTAATGCCTAATGCCAAAGGGTGGCTACTTTGAAGAATCTAAAATCTAAGATAGTATTGATTTGTTTAACATTTTTTTGGTCACTGCATAATTCAGAATGGAAAGGACAGATGATAGAAGTGACAGAGGTTGTTCTAACCTCACTTTCAGTTCAATACTAGTTCCAACTATGCTCGACCCTTTTGCATTCTCTTTTTTTGAATGAATTGAATGAATGAATGACAGCATTAACAACAGTACCAAAAATAATGCACTTATAGTCAGACACAAAAAAGTCATCAATATGAAGGCATTAAGATTCAGTCCCAGAGTAAAGAGTATGACCACGATTGTATGTTGGCCCTGATAAATGTTAAAATTCAAAGACTGAGTTGTGCTTAAAAACTCAGCATCAAACTTATCTGATGCAATATGGACATTAAAAACAATAATAATAACTTTGCCAAGTTTAACAGCAGTAAATTAAAACACAGAAGAAAGGATTAGCCAATCCAAACTTGAGCTTATGCACTTCAAAGCTATTGAAATCGTCGATGTCCATGGAGCGGCAGATGAACTGTTTGACGCACAAACCGCGTGTTGATTAAAACCATCTTGATCGGAGGTTTCATGGTGACTGACGGAGCTGCCCGAGCCACTGGAAGCAGGTTCTCAACTCCTCCGAACTTGAACAATGGTCTAACCAGGGGAAGACTCAGGGGAGAAGTGGTGTTGTAATCAGAGATAGCACGGAGCCAGGCCAGTCTAACCTCGGGGGAGCGCTGAGGTAGTGGGCGACACAGGTAATCCAAAACACCACCAGTGCGTCCAGAGCTGATTGGAAGACAGCCTCTCTGCAGTCTCAATCGAACCAGCAAGCTATCTCTTTTTCCTTGTTTCCTCAATCACTCTTTACAGCGCCACCTGGGCCTCAGGTGTAGTTGGCAGGCCGGGCTACAGAGAACAGGAACAGAGACATTCTAGAATGGTAGAATGTTCTTCCACAAGCCATAACGATGCAGATCAAACACTGAGCCGCGGATACGTAGTAGCGTATCTCTATCGTAAACCAACGACTGATGAGTAGAGACACTAACAATACAACAGTAAGCAGAAAGTGTACAGCTGCTGCAGTCAAGCTTGTGATAAGCCAAACACAGGCACCATCATGTCATTTCCGATTTATAATTTGCAACGACTGAGGACTGAAGCAGTAACCTATCTTGTAATTTGAGATGACAGCAAGATTCCTCAAAAGCAAAGTCTCATCAATATTTTCTGGACTAACCTCGAATTGCTCACAATATTAAGCAGCATCAATCAGCATATCAGACTGCAAATCACATCAATCATTATTATGAGAGCTGCCAGCTCCTGTCACAACTGCTGTGGAATCAATTAAACTTTCCTCTGCACATTTATGTTTTTCTGGTGAGAGGTAAATTGAGATATCACTTCAAATGTTTTATCACATCCCTTAAAAGGACATGCAACTGTCCATCGCTCTTAGATGTGCACTTTGAGGTGAGAATAAAACTCAGTCAAAGAATCACATTTGGCAGTACACAAGTCAACATGGCAGGTTAGGTCTGCTGCAGTGCACAATGTGGGCTCCATCATGTGTTCCTTGTGATGTCTGTAAACATGTGATTTCAAAGTTGCAATTTTTTGGAAGGTTTGCTATCTATCAGGCACACAGTCTGTTTGTTACTCTCTCCAAATCAGATTTTTTTCTAACTTTTCCTCAGCTGAGGCGGTGGTTTGTTTAATGGTTTTCCTCCAATGCTGTCAATGTCTTTTGTAGTATGTCAAAGAGGGTCTTGTTGGTCATGGCAGCGCCCACTTCATCAGTCATTTGTTGGGAAGCTGCTCTTCTCATCCTTGTTAGCTAGCAACTGATTTGTTGAATGCAGCCCATGTTATTTTTCTGTTCTCAAGAATTGAGAATGTTGTTTTTACTCAATTGCTGCTGCAAAACATTTCAACACTTGGTTATGTTGCCATGTGTATCGCCCTTGGGAGAGACTTAATTTTACACCTTGACATTATGGGCTCTATCTTCATGCCGGTGCAACCTCGACGCAGTCAATGTTCACTGGCAATTTTGTGAGGTGCAATGACAACTTTACCCCGCTGTTGTCAGTTTGTTGTCAGTGGGTGTGTCAATAAAAAGCACCTGACCTGGCGCAGTGGGATTTTGGTGTCAGTATTTTTTTTTTTCAGATTTGGTGATGTATTTCTTTGATGGCATTGCCCTACTCCATACAGGTTGCCCTACACACAGCCCTAAACCCTGCCTCTTTTGGGTTCCACTGCCTAACCATTAGATCCTTTGACTCAGTCAGTCATTTCCAATCTTACCTTGGCACATTCGTACTCTTCTGTCAGGCTTGATAGCGGTAATTCTAGAATGCCTTTCCCATTTAAGGCCACATTAAACAGCAATTTTCTAATGAATGAGCTAACTAACCTTTCTAGCTTTTCTACCTATGATAGGGGAACCTCAATTTTACTTTTCCTGGAAGTCCTGACTCGTCCATAGAGTGTTTGCACCTACGTCATGGGTTGGTCAGTAACCCTGATGCGTGGCCATTACGGAGATACTGGGATGTAAACAACAGAATGGATTGCACGCTGAATGTTTAATTTAAGCTGATTTGGGACATGTGGAAGCTGCTAAAATTTACAGAGAAAGACAAAGAAAGAAAGTCAGCAGGGAAGGGCGCGATATTTTGAGAAACTAAGTTTAATAGGTGGTGAAGATCCATATGAGCTGGCTCCTTCGTCTTGGAATGACGACCCAACCATTTTGCCTTCTATTTCCTATCCCGACATAGTGAACTACCTCATTTTTTCGCCAAGCCAACACACAGCTGAAGACCTTAAATGTTACTAAAAATGTTACAGAAACTATAGAAGTCTTGTTCTACTATAGTAGGCTATGAAATGAGATCAGAATCAGATATTCAGCTAACAATGCAAGAAACAGCAGCTAAATATCATATCAATATATTAATACTTGAATACTTGAATACTATTACATTATAAAATTAGTTAAGAGTTGCTGTTATTAATATTTCACCTACCTGACAAGAAATGCGCAGAACAAACTTGAATGTTGTCAAGATTCTTGCCCTGGAAATCCTGGTTCTGTTTGGCCAACTACAAATGCCTCCTTTCCTCAGACAATTTTTTGCACTCTTCTCCCTGATTTGTAATAACTTTTGGCAATCTGAAGTACTCCAAATGCTTTTCCTCGTCTGACCGATTAGTACAGCCAAAACATGGCAATAATTGACCATTTTAAGCAACAATAATCAGGAACAGTTGCAAGTTTGGTTGCGTTGTTTACGTTCAGTATCGCCGAAATGGACGACTTCCGGATTGATACCTATACCTGTAATACCTTGTACCACTTCCAGCCTCACCTCCAGAAATTGATCCTGAACACTAGCATTATACAATCTCCACAAGCTTCTGACAAGTTTCTCTAACACTGTTGGAACCACTTCTTCATCCATAAAACCTTTTGTCACCTTCCCTGTGGTGATAGAAATACTCCTTCATTTACTTGGCTTAATTTTCATCCTAGCCTACTGTAGATTATTACTAGTACATCTTGTATCTCTTTCCCACTTTGGTGGGCTAACATCAAACTGCATTCATCAATGCACGGGTTAAGATGTTAACATCCCTTGTGCCATATTCTAGGGCAAACACTTGTAGAAGCCCAATTCAGATATTATACGAATGATACAACAACCAACAAATGAACACCATAGCAGACATCAGGCTACACAATCATGCCTTAGTTGGCACCATTTGCCAGTTATCTACCTTAGCCAACAGCTGTGGCATGGCATGTCATTGGGGTTATCAAGTGGGCACCTTCCTGCACCAATGTTTCGTTGAGTTGGACCCACAATACCTCAAGAATGCTCAACTGTGTATTCAGTGTCCTGGAACCACCCCCCTCTATGCTACCACTTCTCAAATTCACTTAACCCTTGCAATCCACTGCCTACAATTAACCTAGCCTTGACTCAACATCAGTGTAACAATACAACCTTTTATCTGATAAAACAACACAACTAGACAGTGTGTTAGTGTATGTGTGCAGGATAAGGGGTGGGACATGTGTCAATTATTTTGGTCCTGCAGGGTAAGAAAGGGCTGAACCTTAGAGATATTCCTGAGGTGAAAAAAGGCAGTCTTGAAAGGAAAGGAACTTTATTTGTCACATACACATACATGCAGTGAAATGCTTTTTTTGCATACCCCTGACTAGATATATACACACACACAACCTATTACACCACACACATGCATTTTTCAGGTCAGAGGTCAGAGTGCAGGTGTCAGCCAATGAACAGTGTGCCTGGAGCGGTTTGGGGTTAAATGCCTTGCTCAAGGGTGCTTCGGCAGTGTTGGTGGGCACTGTAGCTGTGACACCAGTCATTTTTGGATCACCAGCTCACAGCTGGAGTACGCCCCCCTGTGGTGCTGGGGATCGAACCAGCAACCCTCCAGTCACGGGTTGGTCTCTCTAACCGCTAGGCCAACCTGCTGCCCCTTAAACCACACATTAATGTGTGGTTTAAACCTCAACTCAGTCTAGAACAACACCGAGATTCCTCACCTCTGATTTAATTTGTAGAGCCACATTTCCCAGCTTAGCTAATTATTTCTCTTCTTGTGTGCCTTTACTGATAACTAATATCTCAGTCAGCTAACAATGCCATATCGACAATTTACAACAGTATCAACCGAACTGGTGGCGCTAGCGTCATCTGGTGCTACAGATGTGGAATGTTGAGCTAGGTATCATCTGAATAACTATAAAATTCTCTCCCAATTCACCCATTGCCCCTGTTTTCTTAAGATTATTTGTTTTTGGCATTTTGCCTTATTTGATGGTCAGGTGGGAGAGGGGGAGTGACATGCGACATGGGTCCCAGGCTGGATTTGAGCCCAGGATATCATGGTTATGTGGTATGTGGCTCAGACCACTGAGCCACCAGGACACCCCTACCTGTTGCCCCTGTGACACTACCTTAGTGTATCTTATTGCCTCCTCTTGAATGTATTTCCTCAACCACCATCTTCCTTTTTTCTAATGCTGTTACCTTATTCCATACAGTTTTCCCTGCACACAGCCCTAAACCCCCTCATCCAAGCTGCACCTGTCCTACAATGTCGCTATGTCTAAGTGATGCGTGTGCTTGCTGCAGTGCCACTTTTGGGTTCCACTTAACTGTGAGTGCTCCACTTCTACCCATTGGATCCTTTGACTGGGTCAGAGTCATTTCCAATCTAACCATGGCACTTGGTACTCCCCTGTCAGGCTAGATATCAGTAATTCTAAAATGCCTCTCCGATACAAAGCCACACTGCTTCGACAGCGTGGGGCTCCAAGCCATAGAGCTAGCTAAGCTTTCTAGGAGGACCTCATATAGAACTTCAAATATCTCCTATACTCATGCCTGTTCGTGATGACCTGGGGATAGCGACCCGATAGCGATTGATCTTCAAAATCCACGACATACTTGACACACAGTTTCACAATAGGTATTGAAAATTTCACATGCATTTTCCAAAGGATATTGTGAAGCGAAAATTTCAAGAGAGAGAAGAGATACTTAGTGAACCCTGCCCACTGTCAGTTTGAGATCGAAACAGAGGATATATAAACACAACAATGCACTTCCTGTTGTTGCATGTAGATTTTGAATGTAGACATATTGAATAGCACAAGTAACAGAGACAATTTGACTACATTATATGCCTCTGAAGTGTATATGTCAGAAAATGTGCTTGTATGTCTAGCATAATGGATAACACATATAGCACTACTATCATCAGGGGTGGGGGCTCAAATCCCACCATGGGCACGTCAAGTTTTCGTAATATGTGTAAATGTTGTATGCACATAAAATAAATAACCCATTCAACATTTATGGCAAATATGTGCAATGTTTTAGGAAAAGAGTCATAGAAAGGTACTGCTAAAAAGTAAATTGATAATATACTTGATGACACAGCTGATTTTGACTGCATTTATCTACAGAAAAATGTCGTGCCAACAAATTGCACTTTGTCCAACATAATTCAACCTTAACCATGACTTGCTCATCAACCTAAATGTGAAAATCCTGCCACATAATTATCCAGTTAGACTGGCAGAGTCCTGTAGCCTATAAAAAGAGGTTCACCTGAAGTTTAGTTTCTTGCTTACATCAACATGGCAGAAGATAAAAAGAGAAGAGCAAGATTATCCAAACAGGAAATCCAGTGTTAAAAATAAAGATTTATATAGCGTTGTAGAAAAGACATAGGTCTAGCTCCTTTTTTTTGAAAGTATGGGATGCTTGGGCCAAAGGATAATGCAAATAATGCTTTTGACATGTGGAATGCAGGTTAAACAGCAATCTGTGCATGCAGTAAAGGATCTTGCTGACACCTGCCAAGAGATACTTGCAATCTCACGACTAGCACCAGGTCATTGTGAGTTGCGACATGTTTTGGGAAACATGTTTTTGGTAAAAGTCATGTATGTCTTGAAGAATTACTTCACAATATACTTGATGCCTCTCGGGAAACTCACCCCTGATTGATAAAGGAACTATGCCAGAGTCCTGGAAAGCTGCCTCTATCACCCTGCTGTTAAAAAAGGATAAAGACCCTTTAGAGCACTGGTGTCCAATCATGTGCCATGGAGGGCCGAGAGTCTGCAGGTTTTCACTCCAACCAAAGACTACAGCAGGTGATTTCACTGATTAGTCCCTCCTCTGTGGTTGAAGGTGTGTTAATCAGTGAAATCACCTGGTGTAGTCTTTGGTTGGAGTGAAAACCTGCAGACTCTCGGCCCTTCATGGCACATGATTGGACACCACTGCTTTAGAGCAGTGGTCTCAATCCAGTCCCCAAGGACTGCTGTTGCTGATATTTATTTGCACATATTTATATATTTGCACATATTTATATATTTTCACATTTCAGATTTTTGACTTATATTTTATATTTGATATCTATTGTAAATAGTGTGCCTCATTTTTTACTGTAAATATTGTTTTTTGCTACTGTTGTTTTTTGCACAATCCCGTGAGCATTGCCACTTTTCATTTCACTGCACATCCTGTATGCGTATGTGACAAATAAAGTTCTTGACTCTTGACTCTTGCTATTCATAGAGTGCTATTCATTTAGGCCGATCAGTTTGGTTGGGGTGGATGGAAAAATTGCCCACAACCCACAGGTTAGAGACCTTTTTCCCGGATCTCATTAAACCTGACCAGACAGGTTTTGTCAATTGCTGATTTGGTTCAGATAATGTTAGATGTGCATTGAATGCAATTGATCATCTTAGCAGGAAGAAAGACCCCTCACTTATTGTCTCTCTTGATGCCGAAAAGGCTTTTGATAGAGTTGAGTGGGGATTCCTGTTTCCTTTCCTGGAAACTTAGGTCAAACTTTTATTAATTTAATAAGATTGCTCTGCACTGATCCTTCAGCATCAGTGAACACAAACAGCCTTCTGTCTCAAAAGTTTCCTATTGATCGAGGATGCCAGCAGGGGTGCCCTTTATCCCATTACATTACAGTTGTTTAGCAGACACTTTTATCCAAAGTGACTTACAAAAAGTGCATTCAATGTAGGTAGTCACCAAAAATCGTAAGTCCATCTCCTCCCCAAACAAGCATCTAAGAGCATAACCAATGACCAAGTAAACGTGCAAAATACAAACAAACAAAACAAATAGGCAAGTTCTAGGAGGAAGGGTCAGGGTAGTATTGTTTGAAAAGGTGGGTTTTCAGCCTGCAGTGGAAGATGGGCAGCAACTCTGCTGTCCTGACATCACTGGGGAGTTCATTCCACCACTGTGGGGCCAGGACAAAAAATAGCTGTGACTGGGTAGATTGGCCGCAGGGGCAACCAGTCACCTCTAGTGAAACAGAGCAGAGTGAAGTGGTCGGGTGGGGGTGTAGGCCTTGACCATGGCCTGGAGGTAGGAAGGAGCTGTTCCTTTTACTGCCCTGTAGGCTAACACCAGAGTCTTAAACTGGATGCAAGCTGCTACTGGGAGAGAGAAGGGAGAAGGGAGGTTATGTGGGAGAACTTGGGACAGTTGAGCACCAGGCAAGCGGCAGTGTTCTGAAGTAGCTCCAGAGTTTTGATGGCAGACACTGGGGCACCAGCAAGGACAAGATGACAAGAGCCTCTCCATGTAACCTGGAAGAAGTGGCCTGTCAGGTAGGATGCAAACAGGGAGAGTGTTGAGCCTCAGACACCCAGCCCCTCGAGGGTGGAGAGGAGGATCTGGTGGTTCAGCATGTCAAACGCTGCTGACAGGTCCAAGAGTATCAGGACCGAGGAGAGAGAGTTCTAGCAGTGTAGAGCGCCTGTCACTGCAAGGAGGGCCATCTCAGTTGAGTGACCCACCTTGAACCTGGACTGGAAGGGGTCCAAGAGGTTGTTCTGGTGGAGATACAAAGACAGTTGATTAAAGAGAGCACGTTCAAGTGTTTTGGATAGGAAGGGAAGAAGGGAGACCAGTCTGTAGTTTTTGACCTCAGAGGGGTCAAGTGTTGTTTTTTTCAGATGTGAAGTGGGTTAGGAAAGGAAGGAGTTTGGGTGCAACAGATTGAAGGATAGGGGAGGGTCAAGGCAGCATGTGGTGGGGCGGCTAGATTTAACAAGGGAAGAGAGGAGAAAAATAGTGTAGGGTGGGAGGTGGGGAGGGTGGGTGGAGAAGAAAAAGATGAAGAGGGAGTGCGTGGGGAGTGTAGAGAGTAGTGATGGGGAGACCGACTCTTTTAACTAACTCGATTCTTTCGGGCCGTCCGACAGAAGTGAATTGATTCATTATGATTTACCAATAAAAATTGACAGTCAGGTTTATCAATAAGACTATAAGGTTTGAACCCAAGACCCTCTGCTTGAGAGTCTGATGCTTTTCTAACTGAGCTAAAGAGGTAATGGAATTACATGGTCTCTCGCCCCTGTCAAACCAGACGTACAAAAAACCACATATACCACAACTGTAAAACAGCCCACAGGTTAATGACAATAATAATATTTGCGAATAATTATTTGCTAATAACAGGGATTAATTGGACATCCTACCTTTCTTTTCCGTTTCAAATAGGTTAAGTCAATAATGATGAATAACATTAAGTTTACTTTGTAAACCGCTATGATTTGTGTCTTCATATAACCTAATTTACAAATTACAAAACTTAATTTTCCACTAGTAGGTTAGCGTAGTACTGTACATTCAGTACTGTACTATACATGCAGTACAAAGTATTGACATTTATTTCATTTTATTTAGTGTGCTCTTGACTTTCTTTTTCTAAGTAAGACAGTTTTGTTGACCAATGTTAAATGCTAATTTGGGCTTATTGTTTACCCAAATACCTGTTAATTTATTAAACAACATCTTAAACATTAAATGGCTCCTTGATCAGCAGCACCCGGCTCGGCAGTCGGTCCTTCGGCTCAGCGGTTCACTGAACGGCTCAGTCGCTCCTTCGGCTCAGCAGTTCACTGAGCGGCTCAGTCGGTCCATCGGCTCAGCGGTTCACTGAACGGCTCAGTCTGTTCTTTGGCTCAGCGGTTCACTGCAGGGCTCACTCCGTTCTTCAGCTCAGTGGTTCATTTGATTCAGCAGCACCCGGCTCAGACACAGACACACAAGTCACCTAGCATGCTGGAACATGGTGAGTGTTTCACAATGAACAAGTTAAAGAATTCATGAGTGATTATGACTAGTTCATGGAGTTATTAGCAAGGCAGGATCGGGGTAGTAACTAAAGAGACATGTTGTTCTCTGGCGCTGCTGTAACCACTGCTGCGAGTCATATCAACTCACTCACTTAAACAAGTTTTTTGTTTGTGAATTGGCCATCACTAGTAGAGAGGGAGACAGGACAGGCACAGGGGTGGTTGAGGCATGGAGCCCCAGCTGGTGGGTGAGGGAAGAATGTCAGATGTTATTAACCTTCTTTTCAAAGAAGGTAACAAAATTGTCAGGAGGAGGTAGGATGAGGGGTTGGAGGAGGGATGAAACGGTTTCAAAGAGTCTTTTAGGGTTGGAGGCAGAGGTTTGAATTTTGGAGTTGGCTACTTTTGATTTTCCTGTGTTGTTTTATAGCGTGACCTGGTCATGTGATAAGTATACTTCAATCTGAACTATCCTCTGGTAATATACTGAATTATAACTTCAGTGCACAGTATGCGGTACATACTGATTAGTATGTAGCATGTAATACTGGTTTGTCTTAGTCCTGAAGTCTGTTCCCCTCACTTTTTAAATTATGGCTACGCCCATGTGTGTGTGTGTGTCAGGTGAGGATC
>OOFE01002662.1:3428-20932 GCA_900323365.1 Monocentris japonica | reverse complement strand
AAAGGATTTTTTTTTTTTTTTTTTTTTTTTTTTTTTGCTGTGTTCACCATCTGCTTCTTCGACGCCTGCGGTTACCTGCGCCTCGGGCTAGATGCTGTTTCAAGGTAGACAGCTCATCAAGATGACTGACAAGAGTTGGGGTGGGGACTTGGCCAACTGAAGGAGAAAATCAGCCTGTTTATTACTGACTACAGCACTGAAGCTGCTGGCTACAGCAAAGTACAATACACGTACAATAACATGCAAACTCATTGGGAGCATATTGTGTCAAATTGGTTGTTTTTCCTTCCTATTTCAAATCAAACAATGACTATGAGGCAACATTCACACTGTCTACATTTATTTCATGTGTTGTTTTTAAACAGACATTGAACTATATTACAATAATGCCATTCAGTCAAGTCCCCCTATTTCAAGTCAGCATGTTTGTTTGATTTGAAATACAAATTTGTTTAGTACAGACAATTTGACACAACTGTCCCAGTACTTTTGCATTTAACTGCATGTGAGCTGCCTATGGCTGTAGCAACTTATACCAGAGGAATCTATCCATTTATGGTGTGGTTACAGATGTACCCACACCCCCAATGCAAACACTAAAAGTCGGACTGAATTGTCATGTTTTGAGTATATTTTACAGAATTGTATGTTCAAATGCCCTATCTGCACTGTGATTTTATTCTGTGATTTCTATCTGCACTCATGTAAAGCACTTTGAATTGCCTCAGCGTATGAAAGGTGCCATACAAATAAACTTGACTTGACTTGGCTTGACAACTTACACAATACTTTCTGTGCAATGATGTACTGGATTCCTTTTTGAGAACGTTCGGTGTCAACAAGTTGAACACCAACCAGCCACAACATTAAAACCACTGACAAGTGAATAACATTGATTATCTCGTTACAATGGCACCTGTCAAGGGGTGGGATATATTGGGAAGCAAGTGAACAGTCAGTTCTTGTGATGTGTTGGAAGCTGGAAAAATGGGCAAGCGTAAGGATCTGAGCGACTTTGACAAGGGCCAAATTGTGATGGCTAGATGACTGGGTCAGAGCATCTCCAAAATGGCAGGTCTTGTGGGGTGTTCCCGGTATGCAGCGGTTAGTACCTACAAGCCGGCGGAGGCAGTGTGATGCTCTGGGCAATGTTCTGCTGGGAAACCTTGGGTCCTGGCATTCATGTGGATGTTACTTTGACACATACCACCTACCTAAACATTGTTGCAGACCAAGTGCACCCCTTCTTGGCAACGGTATTCCCTGATGGCAGTGGCCTCTTTCAGCAGGATAATGCGCCCTGCCACACTGCAAAAATTGTTCAGGAATGGTTTGAGGAACATGACAAAGAGTTCAAGGTGTTGACTTGGCCTCCAAATTCCCCATCAATCTCGACCGACCTTCAGAGGTCTCAGAGTCCATGCCAGAGTCCATGGGTCAGAGCTGTTTTGGTGGCATGAGGGGGACCTACACAATATTAGGCAGGTGGTTTTCATGCTATGGCTGATTGGTGTATAATGTCTGGTTGCCTTGAATGCACCTTAGGCTCGACAATGGTGCCTCTCTCAGTTGTGCTCAAGCAACCCCTTCATTTGCTGCTCTTACAGTAATCTGAATTTGAAGGGCCGATGAATTGGAATGTGAAATTTCTGAACCAGTTGATGTTTGGCTTGCTGCTTGCCGTTATCTGGAGCACAACCCAGATGTATTGCAGCAGTTAACTGGAGCTGTCCAAAAGCATATTATGTAATGGACTTTTCAAAATATGCCACTCCTTTTCAGACCTTTTTAGACAGCACAACTATTCACCCTCCCTCCTGCAAACCTGTGTTGTGAATCAATAATTAATGTTTCTGGTTGGCACCCGAGGAAAGGTACAGTACTGCGAGGGTATGCCACTTCAAAACTAAACAATATGACATGTCTGCGGCTTCTCGTGCTGCACGGAGATAACATTGTTTTGAAAAGACATTCATTTGAGGCATCAAAATGAATGTGAAATATTATCAAGGAGCCCACAAAGCCCTTACTGCGGCAGCCGTCACCATAAAATGAATGACAGCTTTGTAAGGGGAACTTTATACACTGCTCGATGTGCATATGTGAACTTTCTGAAGTGGCTCAAAAAAAGAGAATCATTGCGCATTTGACAATTTCAAAGGATCAAAATTCTTTCCTTCACTTGCTTTTATGAACTTTATCTAAGCTGAGCACGACAGAACCTCCAAATTATCTCTGCCAGCGCTGCTGTTCGCTTCCAAATAACAGACAAATATTTTTAGGTGTTTGATTAACCCTTTCATGCATTCATGTTTTTTTTCTTTGAAACTTTAAAACCTTGGGAATTGGACTCAGATGCTGTCCATGAATGAACCATGTGTTCCACACTATGCATGGGTATTTGTACTGCACATGTTATCATAGTAAACGATTGCTTTTTTTATTTAATGAAATTACCACAGCATGAATGTGCAGTGTAAACCCAAGGTGCATTTTGAACTGAGGAGGAAGGCAAAAGTTAACAATTACCTTCCGTTGTTGAGTTAATGCCAGGTTTTTGTCAGATTGCTTTTATTGAGGTCAGACTGCTCTTGTCTGTCTAGCAGGTGACGTCTGTCTGTCTCACACAAGCTGGCCTCCTCCCTCTTTTACACCCGTCTGAATCGTGCTGATTGTGGGTGGACTCTGGGGAGAACAGTTTTGTATCACTGGGTGGATCAGTTGCACTCTCTGTTAACTCACTCATGTGTTTGGGTAATGACAATGCAATTACTTCTGCCACTGACTGTTCAGACATATGATGCTTAAAGGTGCAAAAAAGCTGTGTGGTGTGTTTACAAGCTACAGCTGAGTGAGATCAGTCTCTGGTGTGATGCTACATCTTACGTGCATCGATTTAGATCAGTTTCTATACATTGGGATGTATGGGAAACGCTGAACAATTCATCTCGCTGCTTCTGTTCACCTGCCTTATGTGCTGATTAAATAGGGCAGGGCAGATTTTTGGTGACTGGTGATAGGGCACTATCAGCCTTGCCCTGCCCTACCCCGCGGCAACTGGGCAAAATGAATAAGATGAATGCCGTTCCTTCAAGAGAACAGTTCAATAGAGCCGACTCGCTTCATACAGCTGAAGCTTTCTGCCTCTGCTGTCGGATCTTCGGGGCTCAAATTGTATAAGCGAGTGCATATAAATCAAAGTGAAATAAATAAGTAAAGAAATAATTAAAACACAAAAAGCAAGGTATGGTAAAGCACCCATGGCTGCTATGATAACTGTATACCTCCGTGTAAAATTCTACAATTTCCTTTCCTCTTTGATAGAATTGATGTTACAAACCAGAAAATATTGCATAACACTGGTTTGATCGGTGTTTTGATTGCGTGACTCGTTCACAATACTGTCATCTGCAAATTGGAAAGGCAGTTGATAGCTAGCTAATTCAAATACATATGTATTTATGAGGAAAAGAGAGACACTGAAAAGAAAGGCGCGACATCTTTCACAATATCACTAACCACTAAGAAAGTATTCAGACACTCGAGGGAACATTAAAAGTTCTCTGTCGGGCCAAGTACTGGAGTATGAAAGATGGACAGGAGGCAGAGAGGAGGGGAGGCCATCCTCTCTGCCACCTGGTCACCCAGACTGGGAGACAGAGCAGCGGCCCGGTGTCCACTCGTCTGATTTCCATCCCCTTGGCACATTGGGTAATAGAGATCAGTAATTGGGTGCTATAAATCCTGGCCGGGGACAAGGTGGGTCAGTGCAGGCTGATTACTTAGGCATTACAGTCAATCTAAGCAAGACCTTGAATTGAAAGATTTGGTGAGGTGGATTCTCATTATCGGGCCGGGTGCATGTATGCGTTTGTGCGCGAGAGAGTACGGGCCAAGGTCCCCTTCCCATCCCCTGTCGCACGGCGACATTACGCAACGCTCCAATGCCCTCAACCGCGCAGGCTCGTAAACATCACAACAAATTTATTTTCCCTCGTCCCCCGCCGTTTTATAAGAATGTTTTCGGAATCGTCGGAGAGCAGTCGGAGGGCCCTCCCGGAGTTTTAAGACCTCTCGGACCAAATGGCTTCTCAGTACATTAAGGACCTCTGTCTGTGTGACACATTCATGGCAGGTTCAAATGTGAGACCACGGCAACGTCTTCAATTTCAATCTGCAACAGGCGGTGCAACCAGAACTCTCGCTCCCTGCACCATCTGTGTTCATCATTTCCCCCAGCTTCAGTTACGTTGGGGGGGGGGTGTTTGTCTTCCCAGTGCACCCAGAGAACAAACTCTCAAGGTGATTAGCTCAGTTATTTAACATGACGTAGATTGATGGCTATAGAGTGAAATGCAACTTTCTGCTATTTTTCATCTTAAGGCCTGCGAGCGTAATCCATTTTAAGCTTCTAAGTAAGTAGAGGAGACTATGGAAGGTGAATTACGGTGTCAGTCTTTCTCAGCATTCACCCCAGCTCAGGGTGTGACTTACTGGATTATGGGAACAGTAGTTTCTGCTCCGACCCCCCGGTGTTTTCTGATGTGGCCTTTATAGTTCTGCCTATTTTGACACAATTGCTTGAGAGCAAATCAACACATCAATACTGCGAATTTCTTCATCAAAAGTTTTGCTGCTCCACTGTGTCATCAGTCCCTAACTTCCCCCAAGTCTTTGATTCAAAGTCAGCTGCCAGTCAGTTGCCAGTCTGGGAAAAAAAAAAAAAACAATCCGGAGAAGCAGAAATAAGAACGCACCCAAATTCAGGTGAACTATTTTCCATGAAAACTTTGCTGAAATCCAAATAGAGGCACGATGAGCAAATCTGATAAATGAATACAGCAGACAGTTAGAGCCGGTGGAAAAAGTAAGCAAGGAAAAAAAAGAGATATGTGACGAATTTATGCTGCGGTGCTGGTGCAAGCCCCTGCAGTGTGAAGTGCTCCCACTCAGAGAAGCACTCATGCTAGCATCATCCCTCGACTCCTATAACAGCATGCTACTTCACTTAGCAGCCTCCATTTGGGATGCAGAACAAACACTGTTTTAGCGCTTTTATCTTAATGCACTGCAACACTCTGTAGCACTAAAGGCCTGATTATTGTACGGCGAGAGGAACGGCGTACATTTAAGCAAGATTTATTTAGATAGGAACTTAGCACCAGCCTAACCACTTTGTCACTTAGGCTTTGTCATCCTCGTTGCTCATTCCGTTAATTTCGCTAAGTGGACTGTGGATTTAGATGTGACGCTGATTCTTTGCATGGTTACCCCAGTTTAAACCATCATGTTCCACTGAGTGTGTGTATACTGTTTTACAGGGCAGTTAATCTGCCACATCCCAGAATGGTATCTCTTTAACCATCTGCCGGCTAGCTCAGCTGAGATATACTGTTCACGTAAAAAGCATTTGAGGGTTAGAGGGATCATAGCGATGTTGGTTTGCTGATTTCATTTTTGACTTCATGGTGAAGCCAGGTGTGGAGGAGAGCCTCAGGTGCCACGCCCATCTGATAGTGCCTCCGACACCTTGGATAAAATGCCCATAACCAGCTGCTGGTCCGTGCGTGCTGGGAACCATGGTGACCGCGAGGCTTGTTCTCACAGCTTCAGAGGCCATTGATTTAATGGTGGCACAGTGTCAGCGGTGACCTCATCTACTGATGTCTTCACAGCTGATGCCCTAACATGTGACACCGACACTCAACAAGACAATACAGTAAGGGCGGAGATGGATCGGGAGAGAGACTCATACGTCTCTCCCTGGACGGTGGAGAGGGATGGACAATAGGTGGGAAGGCAGTCGTGTCAACAGCACATGACAACATCTTGCACGATACAATGCATTCTCTGAAAGGGCTTGGATCTTACTCCTGACACTGTTATGCTATGCTATGTTACTTCATGTTATGTCATGTCATGTCATAATATCATGTCACTTCCTGCTATGTTATGTTCTGTTATGTTATTTTATGTTATGTTATGTTATGTCATGTCATGTCATGTCATGTCACTTCATGCTATGTTGGCAGAAACACAATGGACCTACCGTTTTTAAAGTCACATTTTGAGACCATCTTATTTCCTTGATTTGACATATTTCCTGTTGAAACAGGATGTTGGTGCAGGACATAACGTGGGGAGGGATCATTCAAAAGTGGCCGGTGGTGGTGTCAACCGTTAGGGATATCCGTTAGGGAGCGAAAGGCAGTTTTATTTGATGGTAGGGGTGGGATTGTTAAAAAATCTGCGATGGTATTATTGGTTGCCTACTACACCATGAGGTAATCATCACAGATACACTGTTTTCCAGGAAGTAAATGTGATGGGATTTTGAAATAAAAACACAAGATTTATTGTGAAATATATGGATATTATGACATGGAAATGTTGCTAACATTTTGCTTTCATTTCACTGTGACTTCAAAATGATGGAGCCGAGACTGGTCAGTTAGATCTGCTGTTCCCCTAATGGCATGATGTTTGTGCAGAGTCACATATACAATCCCAAAGGATCTAAGGCTGGACTTGCAAAATCCTAAAATCTTAACATGTTATCAGCATAAAAATGTCAATGGCATGACACTTGAACACATATAAGTTACAAATGTGTCACAGAGGAGTTTTCATCCTCCGCTTCAGTAAGATAGTCTTCCCAATCGTTCCACATTAAAATGTATCAACATTTCTAACACAATTTCAATTTTAAATTGAATTAAAATGTATGAGCTGAAAATGGATGTTAATACTTTAAACAATGCAATCCAACTCATTTCAAAGGTTTTTGATAAGTGTTTGCTGGAATCTAGTTGGTCTGCCTTCAGAGGTCTGTAAAACGCCTGAACTCATTTGTGACCTAGCGCAACGTGGTCGGTGCCGTTAGATTCCTTGAAGCATGGTTTCATGTGAGCTCCCGCCATTCTACCAGTATATTTGAACGCTGTAGCGCCACTATAAATACTTGCGTTATAGTGCATTAACCTGCTGCAGGGTTTTGTGCACAGGGTCACGTTGCACGGCAGCTGGTGCAAGTTGCGTGGTAATGTGAGGTATAGACGAAGACTAAGATTGGGTTAGGGCTAGCTTACGGCTGAGACTGGAATCAAAGTCAGGTCTCAAGGTCTGTACTGATCTGCACCCCCTCCAACCAAAAATGTTGAAAGGCACATGTCCTGTAAATGCCTCAGAAAACACAAAAGATGTGTGTGTGTCAAAGTAACAAGATATCCAAGCATCATCAGCCCAATTTGGAGAGGAGTGAGGGGAAGACAAGGAGAGAAAGAGAAAGCCAAAGAAAAAATGAAGGGAGGGGGTGAGGGGGAGAGTCACCGCCGCCCACCGCTGCCTGGCCCTGACACCTTGTGAAGAGCGCTCATTCATCACGCGGCGTAGGGCTTGAGCCTCCGTAAATCACTGTGGATAAAGGACGCGCCATAAAGAATGGAATTGTGAAGGTAAGGGTTTTAAATCCCCCTAGATGATCCGAGATAAACACGGAGAGACTTTTGACAGTCCCTCGTTACCGCCACGAGCGAGAGGAGCTGTCACCGCTCCCTCCTCGCCTTTCATCTCTTGGTAACAGTCTGGCTGCTAATATCCTCAATTATCTCTGCAATATGTTGCCGGGAAAAAGGGAAAGTTCCGAGGAGGCATTCACACAATTTAAAAGTTTTAATTTGACAGCTTGTGGTTTAATGATGAGTTGTGATGAGGGTATAGGGGCCTCCAGCCCACACTGACTGTGTGACAAGTGATTGGGCTGGACTGAGAATGGTTTGTGGATGTCAAGGCTTTCTGGATCAGATGTCAGGAAGCCAAATACACGTTTCTCAGGTTGATTTAAAAAAAAAAAAAATCATTTACTTTTTGTGAAGAATGCGTTGCAAGTTCCCAATTGTGAACGCAAATTGGAAGGGGGCAAATATTTGTTTCTTTTCCTTTACCAAAAATACTTTTTGCACAATTTAAAAGAAAATACATTAGAATTCTTTACACTTGTAACAATCTGTCTCAGGTTAAAGGATAATTCCAGTATTTTTAAACCTGAGCCCTATGTTTATGTGTTTTGGGGTCTAAATGACTAATAGGTACAACAAGTTTTGGAAGTGGTCCAGTAGACCAATGGCTGCAACGTAATCCTTTGGGGCAGCTGTGCCCGATCGAAGTACGTCAATTTATGTTAACCAGAAACAGAAGTCTCGCTCAAGGAGAAGTCTCGCTCTGAAATCTGAGCTCGTCTTCTCCTTGAGCGAGACTTCTGTTTCTGGTTAAACAAAGGTCTATCTCTGTAGGGATCCTTTCCTGAATGTTGTCAGACACTTACAATAACAATCTGAGCCTGTCAGTGGCAAAAACAAGCACTTTTAGTGGACGTACTTTGATCGGGTCAGTTGCCCCGAAGGATTACGTTGCAGCCATTGCAGCCCGTTTCCCGGCTGCCGGCTGAGGCGATCTACTGGACCAATTCCAAAACATTTTCTACCTATTAGTCATTTAGACTCCAAAACATGTAAAAATAGGGCCCAGGTTTAAAAATACCAGAATTATCCTTTAACCTCCACACTATCACAGTCAGTTTTTTTCTCTTCCTGTATCCATTTTAATCACATAAAAGGGTGACTCAGTGCTGTGGCTCTATTTTCCGAAGCCACCACTGCTCCTAAACCCATTTGTAAGCGCTTGACTAAGTATGGAAAGAGTATTTGCACAGATAGCACAGCTGTCCATCTGATAATGATGGCAAAGTCACAGTGCATGATGGAGACACAGAGGGCATGAGACTGTCGCATCAAGGTTGACTCTCAGGAAATATCCCCCCTTGGCACCTAGGCAGGTAATTGTCTTTTTTTTCCTTCTTTTTTTTCTTAGCTGATATATATACATAGCTTCAACTTGGAGGATAAACCAATCGATCATTCTAAGCGTCTTGGGTAATAAGTGAAAATGATGAATCACGGCATTGCACTCAAGTTTATGAAATATTGTCCGTCCTGCAGGTGAGGATGCGTTATCTAGCAGTCAGTGTTTCGGCAGAGATGCTGGTGTCAGAGCCCCGAACGCGGCACTGTGCTTGCCGCTAATAGGAGGATCCGCCTATGGTGGAAGTGTTCGCTCCGTCAAGGGCTTTGCACTGCAGAGCAATTAGTCCACAAAATATTAACATAAAGATCAGACTAGGTGTTTTCACCGAGAGCAACTTAAAAGTTCAAGGTAGTTCACATCACAGTAGTAGTGTCAATCTGCCTTCACTGGCGTAATTGCCTCGGGTTCATTCAGCTAGAATCAGTCTAAGGTGAAGTCAATAGCTTGAGCGGCGTAATGACAGAGTACACACTTTCTTGCTCACATTAACAGCTTTTTCTTGATAGATAAAAGTCCCAAATAATGGCTTCTGTGATGGAGTGAAACCAGGATAACAAATTGGCCCTTTGTGATAACAACCCCCCTGTGAGCTTCCCAGGCGTAGGAGATAGACAGGCAGGTTGAGGAGAGTCAGCGCTGCAACCGCTTTGCACCAGGGGAAAAGCTCCATGCCCTACAGAAGGATGGATAGCGTAGATTTGCAATGGTTCCCCCGCTTTTGACAAAGTGACACAACCTGCAACCTTCATCCTCATTGGCTGAGTGAAAGGGCATTGGCAGAGGAGCCGGCCTAAGATAAGTGAGGTCTGTCGCTCTGGCTGGTATGTTATAAATTGCCGTTACCTCAATCATGTGCATGAGACAAGCAAGTTGTCTTCTGTGACAACCTCCTCTTGACTTGACATGCAAAAAAACAAATTGATACCAGGCGGTGGAAGGCATTGAGAAGGACAAGGGCTGAGCAGATGTGGGAAGCGTTGGCTGCGGTGATGTCTTGTTCCGCAACTTTTATTTAAAGCTGCACTAGGCAAGTTGTGCATGTAAAAATACACCTGTGTTTTCAGTCTAAGTCACAAACTGGGGCTGCAGCAGGGAAGAGTGTCACATCTCCACTAATTGAGACCCTGCAGATTTGCCTTTTTTTTGCCCTAAATTAACTTCAGATGTAATTACACTGGCAGAGAATCTTCTCTGTGCACCGCTCCCACCAGCCGTTAAGGAGGAGAAAATGAGGTCCGAGGAGCATGCAGTTTACTTAACGTCACGATACACATGATTTCTGGGTGATGAAGTCCTTCAAATGTTCAAAAACTTCAAACATCACCTGCTACCACTTGGGGCCGCCAAAGTGTGAAGTTGCCCGGTGCGCCGTCAAGTGGCAAGAGCAAAGATGTAAATACTGGAGGAACAAGAGGAGGAAATAGCATGTGGATTTCTGCGTTTCAGTGGGTGGACATTTGCACTGTTGCTAAGTGCTCAACATGCTGCGGAAAAGAGGAAGAGCCTTCTACTGTTGTATACTGTATAATGCTAAAGAGATTAAACAACCTTGACTTGTGTGTTGTATGTTGGTGTTGCTAGTGACAAGCACAGTACTTTGTTGATCAAAGCCACTCTGAAATAGCAGAGATGTTTGACAGAGGAGGTTAGCTGAGGAGATAGATGTTTCCTTTCAACCGTCTCGCCTAAGCAAGTCTGTTCTTTCTTTGTTCTTGTTTTGGCCGTATGCACAACACAAATCTCTGTTATTGTAAAGCAAAGGCCAGGCATTAGCTCTTTGGCAAGTCTCAGACAAGGTTATTAATCACATGACCACAGTTCACTGAACTCTGCCTTGAAATATGAGACTCATTTCATCTCTCTGGGTAATCAACTTGAAAAAATATAAGATTTTTCAGGTGTTCTCCTTGAAATGCTCCGTAACTGGTGCTATAGACTCCAAATTTAGCCAGTGGGATTTAAAACTACTTAATGCTTTTTAAAATGCTCAATCGTGCAAGACCAACACAAAACAGATGAAATGAAAGCTGCAGTACAGCTTCTGTTAATACATGCCTACCAATCTATGTGTACCAGCAAGTAAGTGGATAAATATAAGCTCCAAAGACATTAAACCTCAGATGTAACCTAAGACTGATTCGAGTCAGTCCATACATGCAATACAGCAATTTAAGATCAGGACAAGGTAGTTTTCCTGTCTTTGGAGCTGACAGTAAAAGCAAAATTTACCTTTTGGGCACAACTAAACTTGCCAATTGTATTCACTTAACAGGAACATGGATAGATGTCTGAGACCATTCTCCTTTGAGACCATCAATCAATGATCCTATGGGATGACTTCAGAGCAGATTTGAGAAAAGTGACAATCTTGCGCTTTCCTTTGTGCATGGTCACAAAGGAGTGACATAGTTCATATATTTCACTTCAAAGGTAAAGATTTTACCCTTTCCTTCAACCCGTGGTTGCCCACTTAGCATTATTTTGGTATCAGCATTACCTTTCTTACCTTAAAAGTCAAAACAAATTGAAAATGATGCAACAAAATTCTGCAGAAATTTGGTGGACCCTAAATTATCCCTATGTAGCATATATATGGGATACCACTGGAAATTTTAGGTTGTAATTCCCAGATTTTCATGATATGATGATATCAAGGGTGTCAGGATTTCTTTGAGTATTTTATATATATATATATAAATATATAAAAAATTCTTTATTGACCTCTTGTGACCTATAGGTGTATCACAGCCACATACTTTTATGTACATAATCTGCTTTGCTGGATGCTCAGTTTCACCATTATAAATGATATACCATTATAAATGATTTGGCGACTGCACACATAGGATTGCAACATGATAAATGGTATTTGCACTTATTAAAGGTGCTATGTGTAGGTTTTTTAATATAAATAAATCATTACCACATTAATTTTGAAATATTAGTGTATTTACTGTAAACAAACGGGACCATCGTCAAGAAGATTGGCAGCCTCTACCGGCCTCCATCTGGACAGATTTCTTGGGAAATCTGCTGCTGTGCTTTACGGCACAAAACAGGAAGAGGGCGCAGTTCCTACAGCGCAAATGCAGAAGGAGGAGTGAAAGGCCAATGGAAAGATCACTTCCAGCATGTTCATCAAAAAGCGAAAGAGAAAACAGTTTACAGTTGTTTACAGTAATTATACCACGGTATCACAATTAATTTGACAATGACATATTGATGTTTGAAAATGTTGCACGTAGCACCTTTAAAGCTGCCAATATGAAATTTTACTTTTCAACCTATGCATTCAGAATGCATTGACAGCATATGATGAAAAGGAAAAAATACAGCTGGGAGTTGTTACTGCAGTTGTCACTTGCCCGTCCAGTTACTATTTTATCAAATTCTTCATGTCCTGAAATCCAGTTATCTTTTGCACGCAGGCATCCTTCACACCACAACAGTGGTGTGAAGGATGGTTAACATATAAAGAACCATGCACCAGATGTCCTGAAGCTGCTGAGGAAAAAGGCAAAAAGGCCCCTCTCTGTTTTCTCAAATTTCCATTGACAAGAGTCAACTGAACACAAAAGATTATGTTAATAACTAAGGTCAACCAAGTCTCCAGGTACAAATTCATTGCCGTTTTCACACGCATGCACGCGCGCAGATACACGAATGCCGGCATTACGGGATAAAGAAAATGCCAAACGTGGCCTCTTTTTAAAGATTGGAAAACCCAAATTATTTGGCGAGAAGCGAAGTGGAAGGAAAGTGAAAAGACAAATTACGATGCATGAAGAAGGTCAGAAGTTAGAGGTCAAAGTGGCTCCCCAATGGATCTCAGTCCTCGTGCCGAGCAAAGCCTCCTCTGTCACCTCCACTGCTGCTCTCCACTCAGACAACACTCTTTGCATTCAATCCATTCAGGAGATGCTCTGCCCTTCCTACCAACACACTGATGTTTAATTCATTCCCAGACACCCGGGGGACACTCATAACAACAACAGAAAAAAAAGACAAGAAGAGAGGGGGGGGGAGAAGAAAGAAATTAGAAGGACCAAAACATTAGCTCTGTATTTCCCATTGGTGGACGTGGAATGAATGAAGGGCCCAATTCAAAACTAAGGAGAATAAACCATTTGATGGGGGAAACGGATGAAAGAGGTGAGGAGGCGAGTAAATCCTGTTTTCGTCTCTGTTGTAGGATGCCAGGCTTGTGGCGTGGACGGGGCAGCGAAGACGTTGCTGGACACATTGGCGTGCTCCCTCTTAATCAGAGGTTGATTAAGCACACTTTCAGAGGCATGGATTAGGGGGCTCCCCTCGGACTCGGCTAAATTGGTTGGAAAGGAAGGAAGGCAGAATGCTGAGTGCAGCCGAGGGAACTTTTGATGTGTCAGTCAGAGAGTCTGGCATGGTTTGCTTTTATTGACCTTCCCAGCCTTGATTTGTGACAGATCCCCCGGCGTTAGAGGCTAGGTGGGGAAGGGGCTTGAGACGTGGGGAAGGGTTAGAGGAGATTCAGGTTGTGAAGACATTCCCAAATTCTGCTGATCCAAAGGAGCGGCCACAACGGTTAGCACAGCTCATGAGAACGAGGAAGTTATGAAGCCTCTGCAGCCTAGACATTTGCTGAAGATCATTTTGTTTTGGGATTTTTTGCTTTCTCTGACAGCGACAGGAAATTCAAACCCAGGATGTTGCGCTTACACGGTACGCATCTCACCCAACCGAGCCATCAGGAAGTCCCAGCTAATTATTTTTTTTTTATCTGGAATTTTTCATCCATCATTCATTTAACTCTGAAATCATTGCGTAAACAGTGGATTTGACTCGCAGCTCTACATTGTCTCGAATCCACCATTAATGGATTCAACAAAGTACCCTTTCTCTGCAGCTAATATCTGTAGCCCTGTATGGACAGTGTGTGTCGTTTATGGATTTATGGTTACTAACAGTCTGATGCTTTTTCTGCTGTCAGGCTGGTTTGTAACCCCTTCACAGAGGGAATGGCATTATTCATGTTGCGGCGGTGGCACCGCTATTAATGTAATGAGTCAGGCTGTTAATGTGATCCTGCCTCAGACACAAAGGGGATCTCTCAACCCGAGCCCCTGCCGCCGACAGGAGACCTCTGCGCCCTACATAACGACGATGGGACGTGTCATCGCTGATTTATTTTGCCCTTGAACCTGCTAGTGATAGGACCTTGCGGGATAGCCTTTAAAAGAAGCGCCCAGCCGGTGGGAGATGAAATGAATGCCCTGTTCCCACCTATTGAAAGCCATGCACTACAGCTGAATGCTTTTAGAGGGAGCGCTGTAATCTAAATGTGCTGCTTCTCACACACAGCACAGCTCTGGGACGGGCAGATCAGATAGCCCAAGATGAATCTGACTTGACCTGTGAGCAGCAGTCACTGCCTCCTGCATTGTCGGCCATGAGAGGAATTTGCAATGGATTCCTAAAAGATAGAAATCAAGTCAAATTCAGCGGAGGCACTATACCTCGATAAGGCACAACTGCAGCTAGACCCACAAATTTCATAATGAATAGATAAGGATTAATGTAATTTCAAACTGTCAGCTCCTGCCAGACTGGCTTGTCACAAGTTGAGCTTATCGTTTTGCCACGATGTTATTTACATCCAGGAACATAAACACCCCGGCTCCTTCATATCCCATCCATGAACGCAACTCCATGGTAACTGGGGGGGGGGTGCATGCTCAGAAGTGTTTTAAGCAGGCTTATTAACTCAATCCACTTGCTCATGTAATTAATGTCTGCTTACAGTGCAGCTAATATCCACTATGTAACCTGTGAAGGCACACAATAATTATGTGGGGGTTTGAGTGACAGAGATCAGGAAAGCAAATAGAGGAGGCCTGCCTCCAGCCTCATCAGGAGGGGCAGAGTGTTGGTCCAGGTTAATGGGCATCCTCCTGGGGGGGATTAGCTGGAGTTATAGAAAGTAAGGGGGACATTTCAATTCAATATAATAACATCAAACATTTTTTAAAAAAGAAAAAAAAACCTTCTTTCATAATCTCATTGTCACAGGCCATTTGCAAGTTCTCGGTCCTCGGCTTTATGAAGTTACCCCAAGCAGGCATTAGAGAGAGACGGTGGTCCTGGGGAAGAACAAAACGTGAATCTTAATTCGAGTTAGACACCGAGTCGTAGTATTCCAGAAATGGCCAGCTGTCTTTTTTTCCCCCTGCTTTGCTCCAGCCAAACAGTAAGCAAGCGGCTGAAGTGATTGAACACCAAAGGATGAGAACAAAAGCATTCAGCAATATTGCACAGTTCGGTCAGTGCAGGCCGGCGTGACACAGCGGGACCGGAGTCCAGCGGGGTGCCCGAGCCCCAGGGTCCCGAAAGTCAGCGCGGGCAGGAAAGTCTTAGTTTATAAGGGAATGCCACTTGTAGTGGAGTGGACCTGTGATCGATTGGGATCTGAAGTGGCTTAGCCGTGCCTCTGTGTGTCAATAGCGTCACCTTCTCCCTCAACCCTGTGATAAAGCACAGGCTCCCTGCCCCACATGGTAATAAATCTCAGTCTTTGTGCACCAGTGAGCTGTCTGTATGGTCATATTTTTATACAATCATCTTAGTACTCTATATAGGTTGTATATCTACAGCGATATCTGATCTCGCAATTAAACATTTACTCTCAGTGCCAGACTGAAAAGAGTTAAAGGTTGAATCGACAACAAATTAAAATGCGCTCCGCAACACCATAGATTGAGACAAGGATTTAATTGGCTTCATATCAGGGTTAGATAGTGCTGTTGTTGACTTTTGATAAAAAAAAAAAAAAAAAATAGAACAAGGTGACTGATATTGTGATGATAAGCCAAAATCCCAACTCAATCACGTCAATACGCTTCCTCGGGTGCACACAGGTGGCTCACCTTGCAACCAATGACAGAGGCCGCAGCGGCTCGCTGGCAGATAAGACACCGGTGGGCTTTTCTACCACGCTTGTATTGTCATACATTTATCGCTGTGTGTGCAATGTCTGTTTCCCTTCCAATCATCCCCGTTGTTCTCAACATACTGTTGACTTAGAGGTCAAGCCACGCAAAGGCATAAATTCGAAGGAACTTTAATGCTGGCGAATTCACGGCGTGTCACGGAACGGCTCTTCAAAAAAAAAAAAAAAAGGTCACCTTTGAGCAGCGCTTTATGGCTTTATACCCGTTTTACAGGCAACCGTGCAGATTCACCGCCGAACATTATCAGAATCAGAATCACCTTTGTTCAGGAGGTGCACCGCACATACAAGATTTTGCTCCAGTGCACCCGGTGCTGAGATAG
This sequence comes from Monocentris japonica, assembly GCA_900323365.1. Classification (NCBI taxonomy): domain Eukaryota; kingdom Metazoa; phylum Chordata; class Actinopteri; order Trachichthyiformes; family Monocentridae; genus Monocentris; species Monocentris japonica. The sequence goes on along the minus strand of OOFE01002662.1, from coordinate 4,762 downwards.
ACAATGACACGTTACAAGTGGAACAGTGCAAACTGACAAATGGCACAAACAAACATAAGGCGCAAACATACTGTACAGGACTTTGTGGGGAAATGGTAAATGTATATATTTATCGATAAATGTGTACATTTTCCACAGAGTTGGGAAATGTACACACTTCCCATGGCGCATCTACCATTTTCTCACCTTTATATATGTAGTGCAAGGAGAAGACAATATACACATTAAACCTACACTTTATATTTGCTATCTATGCAGGCATGAACTAATAGAGATAATAGTTCAGTTAAATGTTATTCAAGGAATGAATGTTCACAGCTTGTTCCTTGGAGGGCTGCTTCAGCAAAGACGCTGTAGAGACAGTGTGGGCTGCCTATTTTTTATGGACCTGTACTATTTGCCAGAGATGAGACATGCAATATGTCACTAGGGAGATTAAATTCAGCTTTTTTACTTTCAGTTGTTACGGTGCCCTACTGCGGTAGGTTTCTCTCTCAGCGTTCATTGTTTTGATTCATAGAGCATTTCTTAGTGATGTTGGATATACACTACAGTGTATTGTTTCCCCACCTACTGGAGGGTACTGTACATGTTCATTACATAGTCTGGTTGAGTCGTTTAAATGGCAACGCGGGGCTGGATGAGCGGGCTCGTGTTGACATTGTTTCTCTTTGTCTAAGCTGGTTATCTTGTGCCCCACAGTTTTCTTCATTCATTTCAAAATGCCACTCTATGCATCTTAGTTGCGAGCATATTAGTCTCCATGGAAACGCGTTTTACCAATACTTCATTGGCGGCAAATGACCCTGTACTCTTACTTAGCTTCTTGCTGCTTTGTGTGGATGTGTTTTCGTTTGGAGATTGAACATTTCAAGGCAAATTGAGGTCCTGCTGTTTTTTCATCACTGGGACGCTGAGTGAGCCAATGTGAACAATGCCAAAAGGTGGGAGTGTAGCACAACTTGCCTCTAGCGGACAGGGAACATGCGCAACTAACGCATGAAATGACAGGGATTCCACACAATTCGATCAATTAAAATTGGGTTTAGAAGGAAACACCTTTGACAGTGGAGCGTGTGCTGAAAATAGCAAGTAGGCTTGAAACAGTCACTGTGCCCATTCACAGTTTCTCCTGCAGCATTATATTTTTATATATGATACTTTGCCGTATTTGTGTATCGAACAGTCTACGTTTCAGGTTGACTGGCTCTCGATCAACGGGGGAACGGGATTCCCTTGGGAATATTTACAGTCTTCCTTTCTCCAACACATCCACAGATAATTGCTCGAAGGGAGAGTCCGGGAAGGTCAGCCAAGAACCCCGCCGTAGGTGC